>JAAGKR010001186.1:0-60461 GCA_011419295.1 Clarias macrocephalus
AGCAATAAATAAAAGGACACTCAGCTTTCTCCAGTGAAAAGTAATTTATTTTCCTGTCAATAATAGTTCCTAAATAATCCTAAGGCTGAACAAATATTTGTACCTACTCTGAATTCAATTCAACCAAATAGTGGCAAACTATAAGACAGCAGCACTGTAGACATTTCAAGTATCTGTGAAAGAAATTCTCCTATGTTTGTGGTGCATTATGGGAAAATAGATAGGAACTCCACTGTATTGCTGTTATTATGGATTCTGCATATTCCAGCGTTTCTCAGAGGATTAAAGCATTAAAATAAAAATAAATAAATAAAAAGCATTAAAGCATTTGTGACACAGCATGCAACATATTGTCTTTGTATTCAGGGTGAAAAGATATTTTTCCTGATCAAGCCCACTTCAGCCAATCTGTCTCTGTTTGAGCGCTGGAGATCCTCCTCCAACCATTGTGAGATGTTCTTCGCCGACCAGGTGGACAAGTGCTACAAATGCACGCTGAAGCAGGGCCAGACGCTCTTCGTCCCATCAGGTGATTATTGAATAATGGAAAATCATAAAGGCATTGCATGTAGAATGCTCTGTGTTTTTTCAGAAACTACAACCGACTAGAACAGACTGTAATAATCAATACGTTGCCTGACTTCTAGGACGGCTTTACACTTTAGAGGCTTTAGAGTTTGGAGCTCATTAGTCAGGTTGGAGTCAGTAAGTAAGGGTGTACTCAGAAATACAGTTTATCTCAAAGGTGTTTCAGTTGAGGTTAAGGGCAGGGCTCTGTATGGCCACACTAGTCTTGGCAAACCTTGTCAAACTGTTTCTCCCCTGAATCCTTTAAATGAGAAAAAAAAAAGTCAGCAAGATTTAACCGTAAGCTGAGTCCCATTGTTTCGCTGCTATGAAATGTATTGTGGTCTGGCAAAAACCCTTTAGATTTTAATTCTGACAAAATTAATTGATTAAAGTTGGCTTTACTACTTATAACACATGTTGATATCTCAACCATAAATATATTTTAGCAAAAAAAAAAAAAAACATATTATATATATATATATATATATATATATATATATATATATATATATAGCGGAGCAAGGAACCATATAAGGATCACTGTGGCATAAAAAAAAGCTCTGTGGTCTGCCTAATAATGTCTAAAATCTTGCTAGCCACACTTGCAGTCAGACATTTATTATCTACGTTCATCCTGAGCATGAATGTGCTTTCAATATTTTTGAGCTAATCTTTTCCGGTGAAAGAATGATTTGGGTTTAAATTATTTTAGGTTTTTCTGATGTCAACACAGGGTCAAAATTATACATATAGATATATACACATTCATATTAATTCATTCATTTAAATGTGCCAGGATTCTCTCAAATCTCTGTTAGTGACCACAATTGACTACAGCTGGTAGCTTCTCTGTGCCAACATAAAAAGTGCTTGTTTGACAGCAGTCATTGGATTGATCAACACATAGTACAACGGGAAAGTCCAAGGAGCTCAGTTCAGATCTGAGAAAGAGGATGAAAGAATTACACTAATCAGGAATGTCTCTAGGAGACATCTATAAACAACTGCAAATTTCAAGATCAGTTCAAACGATTGTACATAACTAGGATGCGTAGTTACTTTGCCAAGGTCTGGAAGATCCCCAAAGCAGTCATGCTTAGCTGAGAGGAAATTGGTTTGGATCGTGAGGAACTGCCATGAATTGGAAACTACTGGAACACCAGTGTCACTGTCAACAGTCAAATGAGTTTTATATCACCATGGATGGAAAGGCTGCTTTCCATGAAAAAAGTCCCTGCTTCAAACCTCAAGCTCGGCTTAGGTTTGCATGGACAAAGCAAAAGACTTCTGGAGGAAAGCCTGGACCAGAAGTATGTTTGAAGGAGTGAAGGTGAGGCATTCCACTACACAGCAACAACACTGTTCCAGCTGTTATGCATGAGGATGGTGGCATGATGATTTAGTTTTTCTGTTAGCGAAACTGGATGAAACAATGAAGGAAGAAGTCTGTGCCAGGAAATCAACAAATTTAATTCAACACGAAGAATGATCTTGGCCATGGTCAGTGGCTTGGAAGAGTGGTCAGAAACTACATTTCTGCAAGAATCTTGTCAATAGCTACAGTACCAAAATCATCTAGTAGAGGTGAAACTTTTGTATAGAGATTGAACAAAATATTATTTTTGATCCTGTATGTAAATTTTGAGCATGTGTTGATTTTGGAGTACCCAAATAAACAATGAATAAAACAATAGAGGACCAAATTCAAGATGTACAGTATACTGTACAATCATTTTACCCACAAAAAGACTAGTCAAAATGGTTGTTGTATTTGTTCATGATGAGGGCAAGTCAATTGTAACTGTGCGTTCTTCATACATTGAATGTCAGGCCATGATCATGTTTTTGAATGGGTATTTGTCATAGTGAAATTAATATTATTCTCATGAATTTACTTCTTAGTCAGATACCAGCTGGTACTCTGTCTGTAATGCTCCTGTACCAGAGTCAGAATTAAATCTTCAAATGAAATATTCTTTCTTTTCAGTTTTGGATATAATTATATTTTTAAATCGTGAAAGATTTTCACCATGTAAAAGGTTTTTCCAGGCTGATACAAAAATAGTAAATATGTAAAAAGTGGTCATGTTTTCTCTCTCTGCAGGATGGATTAATGCAGTATTGACGCCTGTGGACTGTCTCGCCTTTGCCGGACACTTTGTCCACAACCTAAGTGTTGAGATGCAGATGAGGTCAGTGACATTTCTAATAATGATGATAAATGTTTTTCAGAAGAGGTGTAGGATTTCATGATGGGAAAGCATTACAACAGATTTGCTACTTTAGATCCATGCTACTTTAAAAAATGAAATGCTGATCACGAAGTAGTGTTAAACACTGTTTTTCCTCGGTCCTATAGTGCTGAAATTCAAGAGTCAGACTCAAAGGCATGTAGCAGGCTGGAGTGTGACTCTTTGTGTGAACTTTTCATTAATCCAAATAGAAAAAGGCCAATTTGCTTCTCTCCACTCAGGGCATATGAGCTGGAAAAAAGACTCAAGGTCGCTAGTCTCACACCATTTTCCAACTTCGAGACGGCGTGCTGGTACGTAGGGAGGCACTACCTGGAGAGGTTTAAAAGTGAGTACTACTTTTTATATTAAAGGGTGTTGGGGCAGTGAGGTCATTTATGTGCTCATTTTAACAACTACAAGTCTATGTTAAAAATAAATAAATAAATAAATAAATATTCAGTCTTAAGCATTGAGCAGTGAGGGTAGCGTTTTGGTATTGGCGAATATTGTTTAGTGCTGTGAAGGGAGACAATATAGATGCAGTAAAGAAATGTGAAATATGTATACTCTTGCGTAATGCAAAACAAGTTTAATTAATGACATATGGAATAGGTCCAGTTGGAGCGCACCTTATATGCTACGCTTTATATGCTTAGCAGTTGTGAGTCATTCTGACAAAACTGTAATAGTAATTCACACTCAGCACTGAATTGGAGGGAAATTTGTGCTATACATTATATTTCAGTTGACTTATATCAAACATTGTCACACGCCAACCTTGTTTATAATACTCAAACGTCATCATCAAAATAAATACATTAATAAATAAATTAATTCCACAAAAGCCTTAAAAAAAACAGCGACAGAAGTTGGAGCAAATAGTTAGATATTATAATGAATAAGAAATGATTTGTGTTTTAACTAATCAGAAGTTAATAAAAGTTAGTCAAGCATTTTATCCCTTTTATGTTGTTTAGCTCATGATAGCACATGATAGTCTGTCTCTGAACAAAATACAGGAAAATCTTTTTTTTTTTTTTTTTTTTTCCCAACTCTGTAATATTTTTTCAAGAGTGAGTCATCTGAGGTGAGTCAACCGTAGGGTTAGGGGCGCTCAGTTAAGGCATTGGGCTAAGGGTTCAAACCTCACAACCGCCAAATTGTCCCTGTTGAGCCCTTGAGCAAGGCCCTTAACCCTCAACTGAAAACTCAAAATTTCGCTCTGGATAAGGACATCTGCCAAATGCCATAAATGTAAATGTGTCTGCTGATTGCCATGCTAACACTAGCTTGCTTAACATGACAAGCTTGAGAACAGACACTGTAGGTAATAAAATATATGGGGAACATGGATTAGTTAGTATATATTTTGTCATCAAGCAAAAGCACTATTTTAGCTAAGTGGGATTAGTGGTTCTTTGGCTTAATAGATGCACGGGGATCCGTAATGCATGTGGAATTTAGCCAGCAAGTCAACATTCTGTACGATCATAATGGAGCAACTTGAGTTGGTTTTGTTTTTTCACCTGGTACTCAGTAATTGTGACAGTCACATTAATGGGCACATTAAAGAGTTCTTTTTTTCCCCCCATCCTGCTTCTGTAATACTGAGGAAATGTCAGATTTTAATTATAACCTCAGAGTCACAAATACTTAGGCCGTGTCCCAAACCCCATTCCACTGTTATTGCTTTATAGGCATGCTGTTTAGAGTTGGTTAGTGTGGTTTGGACATATATCAAACAGTGAGGAACAATATATTTCTACACAGTTTTTAAAATCCTAAAACTCTGAGCAAGTCTGGTTATACAGCCATAACATTGAAACCTCAAAGCATTAACACTGATTATGAGGTATATACCAGTAAACTGGTGACAGGGTCATGGGCACCCAAGGCTCATCTACACCTCTGGGGACCAAAGACTAGCCTGTCTGGTCTGATCCCACAGAAAAGCTAACGTAGCGTAAATTGCTGCAGAAAAGTTAATACTGGCTATGATAGAAATGTATCAGAACACCCAGTGTATCACAGCTTGATGTGTTTAGGGCTTAGCAGGCAAAGAGTTCAAGGTTGTTGATCTGGCGTACAAAATCCACAGATTTTGATCCAATTAAGCATGCATGGAATGTGCTGTCTGTAAAAAGTCCAATCTATTGAGACCAGACCTTGCAACCTAAAGCATGTAAAGGATCTCATGCTAATTTTCTGGTACGACAGCACACCTTCACAGGTCTTGTGAATACCTTTTGGTGGCACAATATTGGACATAATGTTTTGAGGTTTTAATGTTAAGGCTGATGGTAAATATCCTAAAAATTATCCTATTCGCTTTTATGTAACTTATAATGAGTTCTGTGGTTATCATTTCTTCCTGTTACACTTTTGAATTCATTCATTTAAATCTCAAAGAAAAAATCAAGGGCCAGAAAAGTAACAAAAGGAGCTGGGTACTAAGGAATAGTCTTGTTTCCAGCTGAGGCCTGCTGAACAGATGAGGAGAACTCATACAGCAAAGAATATTATTGCAGTTGTTAGATCAGTGCATCATGGCGTTCACAGATGATTAGCTTCAAAAGGCAGAATCACTTGCTCCATTACAACCCAGTGTTTAAACTCTTCTCAGCTGGCCTTCTGCACTCTATTTATCTTTCCACCATTTTCTCCGCTGTGCTCACGTTTCTTAATTTCGCCAGATCTCAGTAGTACACGCACAGCTGGAAGGTTTGACGACAACACTTGCTCCCTGAGCTATCTAATGTTCAGATACTCGGGAAGGGGGAGTCCGTTTTCAGGGTCATCTTTTTAAGATCCATGTGTGATTCAGGTGTGTATGTGCGTGTGACTCATTTCCCCCAACAGGCCTCCTGGATCAATGCCAGACCCAGAGCTCCCCTTTGTCCACTCTTTTCAGCCTTCACTTTATGTTCATGTTGTTAATTTTAATGCAGTGAGCAGCATGTTTCCTGTAATGGCCATGTAGCCAGTCCAATGTAATCAGTGTCGAAGCGTGTGTTCAGAAAAGGCACGCAAGTGTTTCAGGCCCCAGCAGATTGGAGCAATCAGTTTGATGTATGAATGGTCATTGTTATTGGACAGTAATGGCTGAAGTTGCCAGTGAACTCTATTTTTATTTCTGATATAATATCCCCCCTGCCTTTTAGCGGAGTGTCATGCTTTTCATTGAAGGACCGGTTTCTTTTAAGTTGGACGTAGTTAAGAATTACTTAGCAGTGTCAAAGAAGTCATCCCCATTTGCTATTTTCTAATGAGGATGTCAAGTGTAGCTCGTAAAGCAGCAAGGAAACAGAGTGAAAACAGAAATATGAAACATGAAGGAACAGCTAGCATTAATAATTTTTTTTTTCAATATAAAATGATGTTTCTGGTGTTCAATTTCCATAAACATATTAGATATATCACTTTATTTATTTTTCGTCTTATGTTAATTTTAAATTAAGGACCCATGAATTGCTGTTGGCTTGCTCAGTAACTCGCCGCCTACTCTAAAAACAAAAAAAAGTGTGTCCTGTCTGAGAAAAAAGAGATTTGCATGAATTGCTTTACAGCACACATTTTGGAGATATTTTTTGTGTTGTCAATGCCATTATAAGTCCTTTTTTATCATTTTCATTAACTAGTACCAAACGAGATCTTCAAATATGATTTTCTATCAATTGTTTATTTTCCATGTAGTGTTTAATTTGTTTTGTTAATGATAAAAACACTTCAGATAAACTAGTTATTATTTAAACAGCAACCTGAAAATGAACAGACATCTGTTAGGCTCATGCACCTACAGTTGCATTATTCTGTAGCTACCAGCTTCCAGTTGTTGCTGTTTAATCAAGTCATTCCTTTAAATAAAATTTATTTTCTTACCATATTTTTAAAATGGGATTGGCTTAGATGCTGTTTTATATAAATACACGTGGCGTGGCATGAACAGTACCTCTCTGTTATTTAATAGAATTTTAATAGCATACCTCCTTGCCTTGTTAAATTAATTCCAGTAATGCATACCAATGTTGAAACATGATTACATATTTTCCTGCTATTTAACCTATCTTTCAGGTTTACATAAGGCAAATAAACAACCAGCAGCTTACCTTGTACACGGTGCCAAAATTATCAATGGAGCCTTTAGATCATGGACTAAAAAACAGGTAGGTATTTCTTTATTATTATTATTATTATTATTTTATTATTATTATTATTTTATTATTTTATTTTTATGAATTGTTGATCCAATCTGCCTGAACTGTAAATCTGTCAGTATTGGTTCATTAATGTTTATATTTTTCCCTCACTAAAGGCCCTTCTAGAACATGAAGATGAGCTTCCTGAAAACATGAAACCCACACAACTTATTAAAGACCTTGCCAAAGAGATTCGGATTGCTGAGGTGAGATGTATGGACAGTAACTCTAAGAACTATATATTTTTTTACATGTTTTATTCAACAGATTTTATTAGAAATAGTAAATCTATGGTTACAGCGAACTAAAACAATCTGGGAATATTGTCTGTCGTCTTCCAGAATGCAACTAAAGCCATAAAGAGTGAGATAAGCAACTCCAAGCCTCCAGCAGAGGAACCTCCATCAGCCCCTTCAGAACCGGAAGAGCCAATGTCTCCGTCCCATATGTCCACTCCACCTCGAGACAAACCAGCCAGGAAAAAAGCCACAAAACCTCCAAAACCACCTAAACCACCCAAGATGCCCAAAGCCCCCAAACCCCCTAAAGTTCCTAAAGTGAAGGAGGGTGGCAAGAAGAAAGTGAAAAAAGTCAAAGAAGGTGGCCTGCCAGAGAAAAAGCCATCCAGCCTGGCAGCTCTCGAGTCCCATGCAAAGGACATCCTCAGCAAGATGGATCAGCCAAAAAAGGTAAACAGTACTCCACAAAATCAGCCAGATCTGAGCTAAATAAAAAAAAAAAATATATATATATATATATATAAAAAACATTTAAAGTGTGAGAAGTCCTTTTAGTCATTTCATGGTAATCATCTTCCAGGCTCCAAAGACAATGATGAGCTTCATGGAAAAAGAGACAAATAAGCAGAACAATGTGGAGAAGTTTGAGATGCGAGAGCCCAACAAGAACAAAACAGAAGCAAAATGGAAATACAAGGTAAGACTACCTACAGTTGAAAGAGCTGAAACTGATGTTTCCTGCAAAGCATGCCTTATGGTCATTCTTTAGCGTTAAAGAAAAGTCAGCCCAGAGCCTGCTTTTAACATTAATGTAAATGGTATTAAACCACTGCCAAGTGGGGAAAGGAAGAGCAGGACTGTTCCAAAAGTGATTTACACATCTCGGATTAAAGCAATCAGGAGAAATAATTCTGTGGCTCAGTCATCCTTTCTGTTTGGAGCTCATCAAAGGCAGCAGCCCTTCACCCCTGCTCAGAATTTTTACCTAATGCATTTACACTATGTCATATCCCTGACATCCACACTAAGTGTTTACATATGCCTCCCATTTCTGCTGCAAAAAGTAAGCATGTTGTGTGATTATTGTTAGATGACATGGGAGAGCGTTTGAAGGAAAAGCTTAATTCTGGTGAACGGAAGACATTAGAAAGCTTTGGTTTCATGGAAAAGTCAATGCCAAACGGCCCTGGGATGTTTGTAGTCGCTCCAAGTCTTTCCTTCCAAGCGCTCCTTTGCAGCTCCCCAAGCACTTACAGATGGAGGGAGTTTTGGCTATATGTTCACCAAGGTCATCAGACCCCATGTGTTCTGTCTTTCATTTTTGATCACTTTCAATGCTGAAACAACGGGACTACCCAGATTGATTTAGATCTTGACTTTGTTACATTTCTTCCATTAAAGAGCTTTCAGTTTTAAAAATTTTTTTTTTATAACTCTCTGATTTACTGTCCAGGTGTTTATCTCCTCTATCCTTTATCAGAATGATGCCTGGCTAGTATAATCTGTTTCTCTTTTTGCAGAATAGCAAACCAGATTCTTTACTAAAAATGGAGGAAGAGCACAAATTTGAAAAGACACCTCTAGGACATAGAGACAATAGATTTTCCTTTGCGATGTCGAAGAAATTGCTCGGGTATGTATATCACAGTTTGCTCCATATGGCAGTTTTATGGACATTACTATTCTCTCAATGTACTCTGTTAGTCCCTGTGGTTCATATGCAGGTGCTACATTTACATAAATTTAAGTAAATTTAATACATTCTACAACCCAAAGAAATTATAATATAGGATAAATTATAAAAGCAGGATATATTTTACGCTTAAAGCTTTTTGGCAGGTCTTGACCTCACATTTCCCTTGATGTTACAGTTATGTCTCTCACTTGTTAATTTTATGATGCATTTTGGTTGTTTAATCCGTAGTGGATGCTCTGATGGTTCTAACAGAGTGATGTTTCCCTCAGGGCAAAGACACTGAAGCCGCAGACCAACTCGAGTTTGTTTGGATCCTTACAGAATGTAAAAGAAGACAAAGCCAAACCAGTACGAGATGAGTATGAGTACGTCTCAGACGAGGGCGAACTCAAAATTGACGAGTTCCCCATCAGGAGGAAAAAGGCTCCAGTTAAAAGGGACTTTTCCTGTAAGTATTGCCAGTGAAACAAGTTATACAGAATAAAAAGCGACATTTCACTCCATATGGAACAATTTATTGCTAGTACTTGAGATGATAATTTTTCAGGAAATGAATTATTAAGCCTTTGGGACACAGTCATTCATTTATACTAGTTTTCTAGTCTATATTACTGTTAAAAGTTACTTTATGCTTTTTTCAGTTCTCTCAAACATCCGGGCAGCCGAGCCCATCCAGACGTCAAAAAAGCCAAAAACGCAATCTTCAGATATAAAGGTAAGCAGGATGATCCTTTCTAGTTCTTCTTAGAGGACTCGAAGCCAAAGACAATTAAAGGATCAACAACCACAACCCTTTTCTCTAAACAGACAATGACACGAACTTGAAGATGCTGATTAATTTCAAATTCTACAAAATTGGGACTTAATCACCATCCATTATTTCATGAAGTAACTAATAGATTCCTTCTGTGTGTGTTTAAAACATACTCTCCGCAATAGAGATCATATGTGTTGGCACCCAGATCTCATTGCTGGGCGGGTGTTCAGGCATTGCAATAATTCCCCTTAATGTTCCAACTTAAACCAACACACAGAGGAATTCAAAGAGAGAAAGCCACAGCGCTGAGGAAAGTGTCACCACATGACTGATGAAGGAAATATCTGTGGTGTAAATTGACAGCATACACAATAAACATCATCCAAAAGGCAGACAGTGCAAGGCTGTGGGGGGTCACTGAGTGAACTTTTCTGATATATGGATTTTTGAAGAGAAAAAGGGTAGAGTCTCTTTACCCTTCTGGGGAAAAAATTATGTGTACATAAACAACTGTTGCCCCTTGCCTAATAGTTTATCAAACTTAATTTATAGGGATATTTATAATAAATCATCTAAATTTTAACTATGCATCTGAAATTAAATATGGTGCTAGAGGTCTACACAAATGTGAGTGATGTTTGAATGATATTGGAACGTAAAACCTAAATAATATTTATTTATTAACATTTCTTGGCATTATTTTTTTTCTTTCAAAAAATCATGAAGTGTGTTTGAAAGGGCGCATTACTTTCTCCTGTCACATTCAACCCTGAATTGTACAGAAGATATCAAATATTATTTGTTACATGTTATTATCTTATAATATATTATTATATTATTTTGTTGTTAAAGGAAAATAATTCATGCCAGTATTATTATTATTTTGATTATTATTTGATATGTGTTCATTATCAAAATGTCCCAAAAAACTATTTCATCTGAAAATAAGTGTTGGGAAAATATATATTGTAGAAATAGGAACTGTAAAAAAATATATATATACATATATATATATTTTGTAAACACGGATTTTTGATTAATTCCTAGGCCATTGTATCATTATTATAAGATATTATACTTATTTTCATATGTAGTGGTCTAAAGGGTTCATATGGCCATTATTTAGAAAAAAACAATTCAGTACATTTCTTTATATTAGGTAATTTGAAGGTGTATTATAATTAGTGTCATATGTTATGATAATAGCACAGGAATTAATCAGAAAGTAAAAAACTAAAACCAGAATAAGAAGCTGATGAATAAGAAGCCTAGTTCGGCCTCATCACTTAGGTATCTCATTAAACCTCTACTTAACAGAATGGAATGAAGAAACTTGCATTATAATGAAATATGTGTGTATGTACGTATCTTACAACCAATTCAGTAGATACAACTTATGTTATTTTTGTCCGCTTTTTAATGCAACTGCAATAGTTTAAGTATCAAGATCACCTACCACTCCAAAATCAGTTGTCCAATAGAAATCTAGGGTGAACACACTCTTTTACAAACTGACTTCTATTTAAAAAATAAATCTACCAAATCTCAGAAGCAAAAGAAAGATTCCAGAAGAAAAAATATACATCAAAAAAATCCACAAAAACATGTTTTTTATTAATTATCACTAATTGTATTTCCAGTGTACTTTTTTCATTTTGATAATTAATATTTTTCTTGTGGATAATATTATTTCATTTGAACAGTACCATAGTCATTACTTAACATAACCGTCTCTTCACTCCTAACAAGCATGTTTTGTGTCATCTATAGGAAATTAGTGGAGGTTCTACTAATGTCAGCTTCCTGCAGAAAAGTAAGATGATGTGTGAATATGTTTTATAACTGTGGATTTCCTAAACCAGTCACTGATGATATCATGGCCTCTGTTAACTCTGATGAGAGAAAAGATGCATTTGGCTGTGTAAACAATTTAGAAAAAAAAAAAAAAAACAATCATCCAACTAATAAAACAGTGGCTGAAAATGTCTGAATATTCCAGGACATTTCCACAACTGCTTTCCAATTCAAAGAACTTCCACTGATTTCCTAAAGATAACACAAACTTATGTAAGATAAGGTATTTTAGGATGCGATTGTTCACAGTGTCATACATGAAAAATGATCAACCATGTCACTAAATTCATTTTTAAAAACCAATGCATGACAGATATACTAAGCATGTCAAATTTTCAGAAGTCTACTAGTGGACAAAGTATTTCAGAAGACAAAAGCAAGTACATAAAAGAATAGTGCAGAAGAGTTGATAGACAAAAATGTGACCACAGGTTTCTATATCGGGACCAAGCTTGCTTTCTGTTACAGATTCTATGCTACATGTTCATTTTTGTAAATTATTTAGATATAATCAGAGACTGTCTCTCTTTATCAAACTTTATGTAGCAAATCAAAAGTGGTTAACATTAACCACTACACTGTAAACCCTAATGCTCAAAGTAATTAAACATATTGAGTACTGTTAACTTAAATAATTACAATTAGTTCAAATTAATTGACCTTGATGAGAACCTTTTGGTATTTATGAGTTTGTAGAAATTACACTTTTCAAGTTAGCTGAACAAATTTGATATTTTAAATAGCTGTAAGTACTTAAGTAACAGTAACTGTCACCTTAAAGTTCCACCAACTTAAAATCTTTCAGACTAGAGATTTTGTGTCTGACGTCAGCAGGGCAATAGGGCACTGGTGGCTCAGTGGTAGGTGTTTTGCCTGCCATGCGAAAGGCTTGGGTTTGATTCCCAACAACAGGATGAAGTGACTGTCCCAAGCCCAGATAAAATGGGAGGTTTGTGTCAGGAAGGGCATCTGGTGTCAAACCTGTGCCAAGCTTGTGTGCGGACCGGATTGTCTGCTGTGGCGACCCATTGCTGAGAGCAGCCGAAATACCAACAACAATTTATTTGATTTGCAACAACTAAAAAAAAAAAAAAAGATAATTGCTATTAAATAGTATGAGTTAGGCTACTCAATAATGCAAGTAAAGAACGATTAATATGAATGTACAACAAACTCAAAAACTGATAGTTCTGTTTACTTAAAATTGGAAACATCATTACTTAAAAGATTTCAGGTAATTAATTAACTCTAATTTTTATAGTTTTGCCAACCTCATCGGGTTTACAGCGTACTACAAAAGTAATGGTTATTGTGGTCCAAGAATGGTGTTTAGTGCAATAAATTGATCATATTTCATATTTCAGACTAATCTCCCCATTAATTTGATGGCAGAAGACTGAGATTTTCATATTATTATTACAAGCTTAATTTGGGTCATAATACAAACACATACAGCATGACTATAACTTAAAGAATATGTGAACAGTTTGATAGCAAAATGTGATAAACACTGGTGAATTATTAATCAGGCTAATTATTTTTTCCTGGCACACTTTTTTTGTTCACTATAACAAAACTTTTAATCGGAAAACTGCTATGTACAGTACACTTATTTTAAAAGCTTTGAACTTCAAAGTTGTAGGCAAATCATGACATGGAATAGCAACAATACATAGCAAAACATCCTTAAAAACCATTCTGATAAATAGCAGCTGCCATGACCGATCTAAATGTGTTTACTGGATTTGTAGAGAATGTCGAAGCTAAGAAAAATGACGTGACTCCCATTGTAGTCACCCCAGTATTAATGAACTACAGGTGTTCACCACATAAAGTTTGTGATACATTCCACGAAGTTGGACATTATGTGATTTAAACATTGTGCGAACACCATGTTATGTACATGTAAAAAAAAAAAAAAAAAAAACCTGTGTGGGATACAGCAGTGTACTGTAGGTTTCTGTTTCACTGCCAAATCGACACTTTTCTTTCTTCCTCTTGCTTCTGCTATCATTAGCTGGTTTTGCTGCACTTGGTTTTTGGAGCCATGTTGTTGAGATATAAGGCTACGACCCTCAAGACATGCATAAGCGCTAAGAGACATGAGATGCACACATTGGGTCTGGGAAGCTGTTATGTTTGCTACATGTGTTTCTGAACGCTCCATCCTGTTCTCCGCTAGGATTTCAAATTGTTATAACCTTATGAGATCACAGGCATGCAGTATGTGCAGTTGGACAATGCATGAAGGAGCATTATATGGTTCATAATTGTACTTTGATAAGGTGTCATCAACTTCCAAAGTGAAATTGAAACTGGGAGAAGGGGAGGCGGAGGATGCTGGAAACTAAAGTTTTTGTATTGGTTTTGATGTTTCACATGATGTTCAACAATATTTGAATTACAAACTAAATTGTGTGCAAAAAAAAAAAAAACTCAACGCTTTTCTTGCCAGTGACTCAATACAAAAACACAAAGTGCAAGTTTGCTCATTTAAAATTTTTTTTAAATTGAAACTCAACTAACATATTATCGATACAAAATTGCATACCTAAATGACCACAAACACAACTGCAGGCAGGTTTTTTTTCCATTGTGACAAAACTGTGGGAAATGGGGTTATAGCTTTTTGGAAAAATCACACAAAATATTATTAAAAAAAAATTATATATCTTTATAATATTTTACCATTTGTGCTTTTTAACACCCATGTGACTCCTAGATAACATGCACATGCATGCTATCAATTTGCAAAATGTATTGCTTTATTAAAAAAAAAAAAAAAAAAAAAAAACACTTTTTACTCAATTGTAAAAATTGACTTACCTCATTTTGCTATCAAAATATTTCAGTATAAAGGTAACTCTGAAAACCGGATTAACTCCAAAACGTTGGTGTCCATGACTGTATGTTTATAGTGTACTGCCTCTTTTCCTTCAGAGTGCAGACTCCTCAGACGAAGAGTCTCTTCACATAGACACAGAGGCCAAACCAGAGGTCAAAGGCCGTAACTCCAAGGCTTGCAAAAAGAAAGCAGGCAGCGCAGCAGGGATTCTCGACCTCCTGCAGGCGAGCAAGCAAGTGGGCGGCATTGACTACAACAACAGGTACATCCTTATACTGTACTGTTCTAAACTGCAAGAATAATTAAAGCCACTTTCGAAAACACTGTGATTATTGGTCGTTTTGTATCAGTTGGGTAATGCAATTTAGTTAAAATTTATTTGGATAGCACTTTTAACAGTGGATGTAATCAGAAGCAGATTTACAGAAATCCTTTTGTAGATTTTGATGTTTTCTGATCAAAGAAATGACTGCGGTGAGGAAAAGCCCCCTGAGATGACATGTGAGAAAAACCTTTTCAGAGGAACCAGAACCAAAAAAAGGGAACCTATCCCTGGGTGATAGTGGAATTATAATGCATTACCCTTCTGTACGTGTATTAAGCAGTGATAAATATGTTTAGGCAGGCATATTGTGAATAGCTACTAAATTATCACAGAAAACAGCAGTAGTCTAGAGTACTACAAGTGGAAAGCTAGATAGCAAGCTGAAGCAAATGTGATACTTGGGTATAAACTGTTTTTGTGAATCTTTAGGGTATCCATGTGAGTGCGTCCACAGCAATAAAAAGTCACAAAACAGATGATTGATTGATGATTTTTTAAAATATACATCATTAGTGTATTTTACGAAAACACAAAAAGTTTAGACTTTCAGAAGTTTTTTTTTGTAATTGTGATGTAATGTGGTGTCACAAAATTGGTTCTATTTGAGTCTTTGTGCACAAATAAAAAACCAGCGGCCAAAAAATTGGTGCAAAAGTATTGGTGCTAAAAGGTATCTCACCTAGGTGAATTTTCAGATGGGATCGTATAACACGATTTCTCATAATACTTAATGCTTCTAATATCCCAGTCCATTCTTTGTTTTTTGTAAAAATCCATACACATTTATATTTTTTATCAGATAAAAAGAAACACATTTGCTAAATACGATTTCATGCCCTTGTATGTAGTGTCTGTAAATTTGAATTAAAATCTTTCAGTGATCTTAATTGTCATTCAGATGAAACTTGGCCAATTTAGATTTCACATGAAAAAACATAAACCTGGAAAAGTGTATTATTCTAGAAAGTAAACTTGTTAAGATAAGAGAAGATATAACTTTATTTGTCCCACAAACTCTAATATATTGCAACATAAATTTAACATGGTTACAGAATTTACCATGCTTTTTAAAAGCTTTTAGCAAAAAACCATTTAAGCAACACTTTTTATATGCTTCTAGAAGTTTACATCAATTTTAATATCAATACTCATGAAGAAATATATTAAAATATTCATTTGAGTTTATTTATTATAATAAATCTTTCTTATAAAGAAATAGTATAATGCTGAAAAATGGTCATTTTTGGGGCACATATAAATTCATCTCTCCAAAATAGCAAGATCATTCAATTCCATGTTGCATAAACTTCAGAAGTAGTTTCTTTGACACACTATTTCTGTATTTTACATTTATAACATAAAAAAGTACAATCAGCACCAATAGTGTGTTTTGGCCGCAGGGTTTTATACAATTTCGGCTCGGTGTGGATAGAAGCAGACTGATTAATGTGAACCTTTCAGCTAAAAAGGGTGTAGATATATCCATGGTGCCATAAAAACTATTTAAGATTGTAAAAATGTAATCTCAGATTCCTTTTTTTATAAACCATATTAAAACCAGATTGTGTTGGTAAGCAATAAAGGGACAGGATGCAGGCAGTGAATAGCCGAGCTTTACTTCCCCAACATTTTATTTTAAGCGACAAAAGTGTTTTTCACTGTCGGCAATGCAACAAAGAAGTTTGTGCTTAGTCTGCCGCTTTTAACTCAACTCCACATCACTACTTCCCTCCTGGGTCATTGACAGCCTGCTGAGGAAAGACAGGCACATGAGTAGGCTGCCATTAGCACACAGGTGTGGACAATCACTCATTACCTGCTCATTCTCTCCAACCCCTCATTCCTTCCTGCAAGCGATGCTCGAACATCCCCCACATTTAGATTAGTGTTTTTTTTCTGACTTAAATACACTCTTGAAAAGAATTAATGTTTACTAAAGGTAAAAATATGTTTTGTATATAAGTATACATTGTATACATGTTTGTTTAGATTGATTAGCGGTATATCTTTATGAAAATGGACATACAGTATTTATGAATATAATTCATATAAGTATCACTCAATATGCAGCAATTTTCATGGTAAACTGTCAATTACATTAGGAACATATATCTATCAATGCACACAGCAGGACTGGACACTTGTTAACTTGTTTTCCCTCTCTCTGTCTCTCTCTCTCTCTCTCTCTCTCTCTCTCTCACACACACACACACACACACACACACACACACACACACACACACAAGATCAATGCACATTGAACGTTTTCCATAACCATTTATACCAGAGTCACAGGAGGGCCTGGAACCTATCCCAGTGAACTCAGGGCATAAGGCAGGGAATACCCTGAATGTTGTGTTCACCAATTCCAGGGCACAGGTGCATAAACACACTCTTAAACACCCAATTATAAACTATAGCCACACACCCTACACCACAAAGACACCGTCTTTAGATTGTGAAAGGAAACTCAGAGAGCAAAAGCAGAAAATGCAAGCAGTGCAGCTAAAACCTTTCCTCATACTTTGCTTCATACATTTTTGTATAGTTCATCTCTCAACAATCTACTCTTTAGGAGATGAAATGCAGTCGAATGCCCAGTGCTAGAATTCTCAAAACTGTAGCGATGCATGAAATCTGTTCATGGTTATGCATTTGTGTAGATAATAGGAATGTTTTCAGGCTGAACAGAAGTTTCCCCATGAATGCATGTAGTGAATTTAATTCACATAACCAGTACTGTAGTATTTATATAAAAAGTTGCCACTTTGTCAGAAGTTTTCATATGTACCCATTATTTGTTTGATATTCCTCTATTAATTTGTGCATTTCACAGAATGCAGTGAATGCTTAGGGCCATTCTTCTTCATTTTCCTGCTTGTTGTTTTGAACCGTTCTTGATGGTCTATTTCAACTGGGCTGAAATCTGCAAATTGGCAGAAAGCTAAGTAAAGGAGAAAGAAAACATTGCTAAAATATGTTAATTTCTCAAATTATTTTTTTCTCCAACTGTATGACTGCAGATTGTATGGAGGAAATGACTGCACTCAATTTCAACCACATTAAACAAGCACTTTTTCCTCATTGTTCCAGCTCACTGCTTAATGACTTAATAGGTGGTAATCTGGACAGGAGAAATTTGTATTTTTCTGCTGGTTTCTACAGGCTGGAGGCAGATGGAAGCACTGTTCTTATATCCTGCACAAGGATAGAAAACACCTGGGTTCAATAACTTATATGAACAACAACCGGCTCGGCAGTGCCTAAATTAAAGACATCAAAATATTATGCCAAGTGTGCTTCTTTGTGTTACTAATTTGTGAAACCAAATAGTCTGTTATATAAGTGAAAGTTCAACTAGGTGTCTTACCATTTAAAAATAATAAGGAAAAAAAATAAGCTGAGTTTAGTACTGCAATCGCTATTTGACCTTATAATTATAACGTTTTGGGGTAAGAGCAAGTGAGCAGGGAAGTTTCAGAGACTCCCTACAGTTTAGTGCAAGTGTAACGAGATTGTAGTAAAATAGTTGACATTTGAAACGTAGGAATTTGCCATTGCCCTTAGATTAAATACAGTGACTTGAATCCAAACTGCACGGTGTGTTTTTACTTTTTTGCTGCTCAAGCAGACACACCCTCGGCTCTGAGTGTTTATGCATTTTTAGCCGCCTATTTCTGGACTTGTCTGTCAACTTTTTGACCTATCTCATCAGTCCTAGCTCCTTCCCCAGTCTGCAATCTTTTCCATATTGAAAAAGCTTTCTTTTTTCCATACAGTTACAGCTTTTCTCAACACAAAACAAAAACTGAACTCATATGTTTCAGCAGCAGCAGCACACACAAACCTTGCCTGTAGTGGAAAAGCATTTCTCAGCGAATTTAGCTGAACTGTTGTCATTGTCCCAAGCCACACCATCAGTCCTCATCGTGTTTAATACTTTCTCTGTAACATCTGCTAGATTTTCTTTCCTCTTTAAAACTTAAAAAGCCTTTTAATTCTCACTGACAAGTTGGAAGTAATGTGCATACCGTATGATTCCTCACTGGACTTACTGCCATCTGCATAGCTTCTGGTGCTTTTTATGTTCCTTTGGCTGCTTTCCTCCACTCTAAACCCTAGAATACTTCATGTTTGCCCTGGCAACTTGAGAGTAATGCAATTGTGTTTTGTTATTTTTTTGTGTTAATGGATTTACAGTCAGCCACCTGCATCCCCCAGTACACAAGAGGCCATCCAGGGCATGTTGTCTATGGCTAACCTGCAGTCCTCGGACACCTGCCTGCAGCCAGCCTGGAACAACAGCCAGGCCAAGAGCAACTCTCACAGCGGGACTGTCGGCAAAAAACCTGCAGCAGCCAGCAACAGCAAGCGTCCGCCTGCCAAACGACCTCCTAAGAAACCACGTAAAAGCAGCAGCGTGGACAGTGGTGACATGTTTGATGACGACGATGACCAGGACCACATGGACGCCTGCTTCAAGGACTCAGACTATGGTAAAATGATCTATACTACAACATTGACTATAGAGCATTTAGCACTGTTTGGTTCACATTGGCGCCATGGCTTCCAGTCTGCTTATATAAATGATATTGATTATATATTGATTCATGAAGACACATTTACCATTGCTGAATAAGGTAATACATTATTCAGGTCTATGCTTAAATTCCAGGTCATGAACGCTTCCTATGCTTGTATAACAGTTTGACACTATCATAATATACACTGATCAACCACAACATTAATACCAGGTGAATTGAATAGCATTGATTATCAATAATATAACAGTAAACTGGTGACAGGATCATAGGCACCCAAGACTCATGTATGTCTATGGGGATCAAAAGCAGGCCCATCTGGTCTAGTCCTACAGTAGCACAAATTGCTGAAAAGATATAATGATAATAATGAACACCCAGTGCGTCACAGCCGGAAGAGTTCAAGAGTGTTGATCCAGCCTCCAAATTCCCCAGATCTTAATCTGATTGAGCACCCATGGAATTCGCCAGACAAACAAGTCCGCTCCATGGATGCCTCACCTCACAATCAACAGCACCCAAAGGATCCGCCGCAAACGTCCCGGTGCCAGACACCACAGCACTCCCCATTGCGTCATGCCTCAAGGAGCCAGAGCTGTCCCAGCAGCACATGGTCAACCTACACTATACTGGGCTTAATGATTTACTTTTTAATGCTCGGACTGATTTTTGTATAAATACTTTTTAAAAGTGTAATTTATGGGGCAGCACTTAATGTGGACGCCACTGATCTGTGTTCCCTGGTTACATGCTGTGCTGGGGTTATTGTCTGAATGAAGTTTCTCTGCATGGTCTCCATGTTCATATGGGATTTGTTGTACCTGCCAAAGCCATTGCCAGTAGGCAGTTTTGATTATAATAGGGACATTACATTGTCCCTAGGTGCGAGTGAATATGTGTGCGCGTACCTCTTCTCATTGGATTTAACCAGAAAAAGCAGGCACTAACCTATTGTCGATTATTTTTAAACGAGGCAAACAAAAGTAGAGTGCAGTTCTGCTAGTGCTGGCTTTTAAATGGGACTAGTTTTAAATACAACACAATGGTGAATGAATACATTTTTATTTGATGCAAAAACATCAATATTGTCTTGCTACATATCTAAATGTACATATAACGGAAAATATATAAATGCAGTACTGTTTTGGAGGGAATGTTGTAGCTGCGTCATTCCAGCATTCGAAATAAACACTCCACAGAACCAAAAGAAACAGAGTCATTTACAATTGCAATTGCTTTTTTGATTTTGACTAGGAGGTTCTCATTAGAGCCAAGTGACAGGCGTTTTGTTTATTCCGCATGGAAGGATCTCCAAATCTTGTCTTTGAGTTCAATTCCAACAAACTACTTTTTCAGCTGGGCGCTTCTTGTGAACCCTTTCCAAAAACAGCAAGACCATTAGTAGCCCCGTTAATAATCCATTAGCCATCGTTCTAAACTGTTGTTTTAAATGCTTTTTGATCTGATACCCTAATTAGTCATTACTAGCACACATATTTGCAATCTAGATCACCCTCGGGAGCATTTTATCAAGCACACTGGCATTTTTCTCTACTGTAAACAGAGATTTTTTTTTTCAGCCTTGATAATTATTGGAAATTGCGTGTTTTTTGTGCAGGAGTTCAAAGAAAGTAGGTACATCAGGCAGGGTATTAAACAGCTGGCTTGCATCTGTTCTATGCTAAGACTCCATCCGTTTGGAATCTTTGGTCCTAGAGTTTATTAAATGCACATTTGAAATGCATATTTTTTTGTTAAATATTTGGTATTGATTCATTTGGAGTATTGAAATCTACTGAACTGTTTTCTTCAGTTTACCCTTCTCTGGAATCAGAAGAGGACAGTCCCATCTTCAAATCACGGTCGAAGAAAAGGAAAAGCTCTGACGACACCCCGTACAGTCCGACAGGTATGGGTTATATAAAGTCTGTCCTAAATATTCCCCTTAAGGTTTGCTGAAAGTACAGAATGTCTCTGGTATGAGAAGTGTATAAGTTAAATTTGTCCCTGGTGTATTTTTACAGCACGAGTTGGGCCCTCTGTACCGCGACAGGAAAGACCAACGCGCGAAGGGGCCAGGGTCGCCTCCATAGAGACTGGCTTGGCCGCTGCTGCTGCCAAACTCTCTCATCAGGTTAACAACTTCCACTTGCCATTTTGGTCTTCACATAACATAATTAAGCAATATCACACAAGAGGAAGTGCTGTTGTACTGACTACAACCTTATCACATCTGTGCCGATATTCAGCACAACAGCACAACCAAAGGTTAGATGCCGCTTTTACACAACAATTCCACAAGCACCATTTATTATCAACAGATTAGGATTTTTTATTTAACCAGCTATTTTTTTTTTCATCAGCACATGCACATCTGCACCTGGGGGGACTAACTAACGAATTGGTGGACCTGGTGACCAAGAGTTAGTGACTGACAGTTAGTGTGATTAACAGAGGTAAAAGTAGGCTTACCGGTCCTACTGTATGTAGCCAAAAGGTGAAGAGAATAAACCATGAAGGTGGAGGACGGTACTGAGAAATTTATGAGATTTATTTTAGCTTTAGAATATCAGCCAACTCTCTAATATTGTTAAATTGAAGTCTAGTGCACTTTTGAAGTGCGCAAGTTAGTGCCCTTGATTAGAGATTAGAAAGGGATTCAGCCTTGTGTTAGAAGCTAGTTAGCTTTGTAACAATAAATAAAAGAACAAAGAAATTTCAGACGCAATTCGGAATGACTTAGGGACATGGCAGCTTAAACAACAGTTTGTCTCCTTAGAAATAGCTTCTATCAGTTGTATTTTCTTGCTGAAAGTGCTTTTGTATGTGAGTTTTAACAGGCAGCTGATCTCCCCTCTTTCCAGCAATGACCTACTTTCCCCCATGCTGGTGAACGACAGTTAGCGCAATTAATGGTTATTAAAACACCTGTGACTCGGGGTGATACATACAGTTAAACATCCCAGTGTCGTTACTGTCTGTTATCACCACTCATGGAGAGCCCTTCCTCCTATCAGATAGATTTAACTATTGTGTAGTCTGCACTGTCCTAAGGAGAAGCATGGCTTAAAACAGTATTGGAGCAGTGTTGGAGCAGTGTGGAGCAGTGAGGCAACTACTGAAACAATTAAACATGGCCAATCCTGATTATCAAATAATGCTTCACTGAGGGTAAATTCATAACCAAATCTGGCTGCCATAAATCTACTTAGAAACATAGTAAAGTGGCTAGCTACTTCCTTGCTCTTTAAAAAAAAAAAAAAATTCTCATGTCATATGTAATGATCGTCTGTGTATTACTGAATAAATCATGGCTAGTGAATGTTTACACTGCTGCACATGCTCACTGTATTGTGGCCTTCTGGAAGAGTGAGGTTTGTCCTTACAAAATACACCGAAAATCATGACTAGTTGCCTGCACTTTTACTTCCAGTAAGTGGAGGTTAATCAGATTTTTAAGGCCTTCCATAAAGCTCCTGAAGTACTTTATGGCCTAGCTTGTGTGTGTCCTTGGAAATAAAAAATCCTGTTGGCACATTAAGACTTTTAAGATATTTGTTTCTATCCAGAACTCAAGTAAAACGAGACTACTGTTGCAATCCTTGAAGGGATCCAATGCAAATAATAATGCCAACATGTACTTTTTAGTTTCCAGTATTTTATTTTTCAAAGCTGTTAAATGTGCTCTAGTTTTACAATATTGGTCAACCTGACCTGAAAAATTTTGGATTTCAGAAGAACGCAGATAACTTATTATTATAATTTTTTCTTTTATCTCAATAAACTCAGTGTCTCTTGTATAGCTTTTTCCAATAGAGATTTTTTTTTTTTCAAAATTGTTTTATAGAAATCAGTGGCCTCAATAATCAATGTCAAGGAAAAACTCTAAGGAAGAAAAAAACATTAGAAGCTACCAAGGACTCAGCAGGGGGAGCTCATTCTCCTCTCTCTGGTGCTGCTTTTTGATGCGCGGTTCACTTTGTCGTTCTAACAGGAAGAGCAGCAGAAAATCAAGAAGAAGAAGAAGAATATCAAAAAGAAGCCTGTGGTTGTAGAGGAGCCTCAGAAACTCTCTCAGGACAGCAGTTCTCCAGAGGCCACCCTGGACTCGGAGGGCAACGGGGCTGACCAGGAGTACGGCAGCGGAACAGTCAAGGCGGCCGGCGGCTCGCAGCCCATGGCTCCAGGAGTCTTCCTTAATCAGAGACGTCCCTCCACTTCATCTCCAAACAATGCCTCAGCACAGCCAGCAAAAGTGGAACGCGGTAACTCGACAGATGCCAAAGGTAAATCTCAATATCCGTGCGCTATGTTTTGTGAACAATTTTTTTCACTTTTTTTATGCTAGTGTGTAGAAGGTGTGACTGTTAGTTTGCAACACTGTTCACCTTAATTATTCAGATGTGTTCTCAGACTGTAAAATACTTGATTACTATCTAAAAAACAAATACTCAGATCAGCATCCAAGTTACGTGATTAGCCTTTACATTCATTAATCATTTAATTTTTTTATTCTGTTGTTTTTGTAGCCATGAACACTGCTCAACAAGTATTCATTAGTAATTACGCACAATTCCAGACTTACAGGTACTTTTAACATTACTCTTTTTCTCTCCCAGCCAAGCGGCTAAAGAAAGGCATGGCAACAGCCAAACAAAGACTTGGAAAAATCTTAAAGATCCATCGGAACGGGAAGCTCCTCCTGTAACAGGAACAGCGGAGGGGATTTGACATTTTCTCCTGACGTTCTTATGGACACAATGGACTAGCCAATCCGATCCCTCCCCCCACCTCTCTCTCCCCCTCCCCCAAACTGTGGACACGAACTGAAAGACGGAAGGGGAGTGTGCGAGTCACGCAACTTTTTCGATTTCTAAGAAGAGCTTAGGTCAGAATAGGTTTTTGCTTCTACTTATACTTTATAACTTTCAGATATTAAAAAATGTACAGAATACCTGCTATTAATATTTTGTAAGAAGAATTTGTCTCGTTTTACTACAGCTGTCAGTTTATCAGGGGTTGCAAAGATATTATGAAATAATAAATAGCAGTCATTCCAAGATAAAGAAAGTATCCCTTGCATGTATCCAGTTGCATGCATGCATCGGTAGAGAGGGCTGGGACAGGGGAGAAAATCCAGGACTTCATTTCTACTCTTTGGATGTGGCTTATCATTGTCTTTCGATGTTGAACAAGTATTACTGTACACTCTTTCACTCATCTTCACAATGGCTGCCGCACACGACTCCACCATACCACATTTCACATCGTCTTGTGGTTAAAGGATATTTCAGAATGAGTTACTTTTGTTTGCTGAGCACTATCATTGATAATATTTATTGACCTAATATAATTGTATGTCATAGATAGATCGAGGAACGCAAAAAGGCACTTAAAAAACATCAACAAAGCACAAAACCGTGATATTGTGAGTAGTTTTAAATGTCTTTTTATAACAGCTACTGTGAATCCATGAACTTATAATAGGATTTTTTTCTTTTTCCCCCACAGACTATCATAGCAGCCAAATTTAGTTGTAATGGAACCAAAATCATTAAATTTCAGTACATCATGAATTAAACATATCTGGTGCATTATTTAAAATAGGGTCATCTTTCCCAGTGTAAACAAAAACAAGAAACTGTATGTCCGACACACTAATAGATCATACCAATAATTACTAGCAATAGTCACAAAGTATTTTTCAAACTCAGATTATTTTCTCACTATTTTACCTCATGTTTTACATCCCTAATTAAACTGTCTTTATATGAATTGAGCTTCATGTTTCTGTAACGTTGGCAAATGTAGCTTCTCTCTCTCTCTCTCTCTCTCTCTCTCTCTCTCTCTCTCTTAAATATTCGTATCCTAAAATGATCTAAACTAAAACACTAATTACATGGGACCTTGAGCTCTGATAAGCCTCATCCACATTGATGTGTATCACTAAGTTAGGGATACTTTCTCTGCTTTGTTGGTCTCACAGGCAGCACCCATTAACCCTAGACTGAAATATGCATTTATATTGCTTCACAGTACAGTATGTAGAATGTAGCCTGTATATAGCTTTTTAAATAAATACGTTTTGTATCCTTTTTCCTTAATACTTCATTATACATTTTTACTAGTTTTTTGCAAAGTGTAAACAAGAAAAATATATATAAAGATATAGAAATAGTCATTTCTTTCTATTTTTTTTCTTAGATACACAATAGCTGATTTTTTTTTTATTCTTTTAAATTTTAATCACCTTATTTTGTCCTTTTTTTTTTTTTTTTTTAGACAATGGTGTTGCCTGGAGAACAAAGCATTATCATAGCATAACATCTCATATGGCCTTACATAAACAAAACTACATGTATTGTACTGAATCATTTACACAACTTCGAGGGGGGAAAATGTCTAAAGTCAAAAGTAAAGTTTCTACAACCAGCCTCATGTTTTGGGTTCCACTGCCCTTACTGGGATTCAGAGTTCTTTTACTAGCACCTTGTGAAGTGTTGTCTGTGTCGGTGATGTAATTTATTAATGTTTGTAGCCTTTTATACTTGTATAATTCTTATGAGATTTTGTTTTAAATATTTTATCAGTGTGAAAGCCCCATAGGAAACCTATCATTAAAAATGCCTTGTTGAGTTTAACGAAACTCATTTGCCTTTTATTTTCATTTTGTCAACTGAAACAGGTCATTCATTTAAATTGTTACTATTATTATTATTATTATTATTATTATTATTATTATTATGCAGCTCTTTTTAAAAACCGTATACCATGAACTTTATTTTGATAACAGAATATGTACATTCTCAACAAGGTTTGCTGATCAATTGCAGTGTTTTAGTTTTCAATGTAAATCTTGTATCCACCTTTTCTGGAGTGAAAAGCACTCATCTTTGTCAATGGAACTATTTCAGGTTTTATTTGTACAAAAAAATGTGTGTTGCTTTGTTGTGGTTTATTTTTATATGTTCAAACCAATTAAACACATCCACTGTACCAGGGCAGTGAATGATACCTCTTATTGTGACGATGTGATACTTCATCTATTTGCAAATACTGTAAATGTCAGTTTTTTTCCTTTATCTTATGTAAAGGGTATTTATTTAATATTGCTCACTCTCTCACTCATTCTCTAGACCGTTTATCTTGTATAGGATCATAGGGGACATAGAGCCTTCCAGGGGCACTAGGCAGGGCACACCATGGACATGGTACCTATCTATCACATGGCACAAGCATGCACACACTCATCTGTAAATGCCAATTAGCCTAATCTGCATGTTGTTGGACAGTGAGAGGAAACCGGAGCACCCAGAAGAAACCCACCAAGCATGGTGAGAACGTGCAAACTTGATGCACACAGACCTGAGGTGGGAATCAAACCCGGACCCTGTAGGTGATGCCACAGGGCTAACCACTTTTTTTTTTTTAACATTAACAGTCTTTTGATTAGCCGCAGTGCTGCTGAAATTCATTTTCTATAATTCTATTCTATAATTTTTTTCATCATGCCATTGACAGTAGTGCCGGATGTAATTCAAATCAGTTTTTATTAATGCACTCAGGAAGAATTTAGTATAATTTAATCTGTAATTCTGCAGTAACACCTCAAGGACTTGTGTGACAGATTTTATGTGTGACTTTTCAAATATTTTTTTTTTATCACACAAACGTGAAATTTCTACAAAATTAATGTGATAGCTTTAAATAGTTAAAAAGTACAATTGCTGTCAGGTTACTTTAGTACAAGAGAAATAAGGATGTACTGACATGGAAAATAAGCCACTTTGCAGTGATAAAACTAAAACAAATTACACCACTCCATTGTTGATTATTTTCCAATAACATTATTTTCGATTGTTCCATATCCATTTAACATTATTTGGATATGCTTTTGGTTTAGCCAGGATACACAAGTAGGCTATGTTCACACTGAAGCCTAAGCGCTTAGTTCCGATTTATTGGTTCCGTTTGTTTTTTTTAATATGTGACCATGATGCACACTCAAACAGACAGTACACATTGTTGTATGGAAGTATGCTTAGCAGCCATTATTCAAACAGATACATTTATAAGTTGATGTGCAGTGGATGCCAACAAAAGTGTGAGCAGGTTTTTTTGTGGCCAAGTCATCAGCATTGTTGCCTGAAAGCTCTGTTGGGAGTTTGAATCTCTATAGTCTATAGTCTGTGTGCACGGAATTTGCATGTTGTCGCTGTGCTTGATGGGTTTCCTCTGGGTACTCCAGTTTCCTCCTACACAGTATTGGCTGGTGTTTTCAAAAAAAAAAAAAAAAAACGCAAGTGATGTAAGTGTGTGTTTGTGCCCTGTTATGGGTTGGAACCCTTTACCGGGTGTAATGCCATGTGCATATGTATAAGCCACATGATCCTACACTGGGATAATCTGTATGTACTGTATAAAGGATACATACAGTATGTATCCTGTATTTACACGGATGGAGAGAAACAATTTTTTAAATCACCCTTTTTTGTGGTGCAAGTGATGCCACTAGGGTATGGTGGAATGTGAAGATGTTCAGTTATTTCTGCCAGTCACAGAGTTGTGACGAATGTCCATCTAGGGTGGCGTAAAAATTGTACGAATTTGTGGTCACGTTGCAAGTAATCAGACCTGTATCTGATTTAGGACAATACATGGAAGTGGCTTGAATCAGACTGCATATGATTTGTGCTCTCCACAGCATTATGAAAAAACAAAAAAAATCTATATATTCCTGACTGTTCTGCAACATGCTGAGTAAATTACTTGGTGTGTTGTTGTGCTCAGGCCTCCAAGGCCGAGAGGAACATCCTTTAATGCAGCCACTGCTGGTTATAACTGCAGGGGCCGCTCGAAGTTGAATGAGAGAAAAGAAAGAGAGAGAGAGAGAGAGAGAGAAAGAAGGAGAGAGAGAGAACCAGTCGGTGAATATTGCATTCCCGCCAAGATCAACACCGTTAAAAGTCCATTAGCTTTAGCTGGAGCCTGCGGTGGGCCAATTCAAAAATGTCGGGCTATGTTAAACAAACACAAGTTCACTTCAGGCTCTGTAAATTTATCAGAAATGCAGCTTATACTTATAATGTCACCAAATTATAGTGATACTTATAATAGGCTAATTTTTCCATTAATACCAAAGGGGTGCTTAGGATTTGCAGTCACCATTAACATTTATTATTATTATTTTTTTAAAATATATATTTCTTCTTTGTCTTGCTTTTCTCTCCTTCCTTCCAGAAAGATCCGGAGTTTTAATCTTACTTCCTTGTTCCTTTTGTGAAAATGATTGATCTACCAGCAGGTGGCGATATACAGCTCAGAAAGCTGGACTTCCCTTGAGGAAAGCCGAGTTAATCAATCATCCAGCTGAAATTAGAGACTGCATTGTAAAAGTCTCCCTACTGTGCATAAAACCCATTATTTAATATCCCATGTAGTGCACTTACACAGTCAATAAAGAGCTAACTGGAATTAGTCGTAAACGTGAACGGTTTATTAGTGTATATGAAAAGGGACTGTGCCCTACTGCGGTTATGCACTGCCATATTTTATGCTTCATATAAAAAATATGTAAAAAAAAAAAAAAAAAACTTCATTAAGGGACTTAAAAGTAGAGCTGAAACATGTAGGAATATCTTCACAGTTAAACTAACAAATTATCATTGTAAAAAAAAAAAAAAAACGTGGACTGTTTAGCTGCTTTGCCTCCATTTACTTCTCTTCGGTCTCTGCCATTTCAACCGCTCTCACATAAATCTTAAGAGCATGACATCAATTTCAAAATAATTTGGGATAAACGGCCTTTGAGTCCGTATTTGTTATTGTTCGACGACGTTACACTGTGAACATGAAAACGCCCAACCCAGACATCAACATCTGCCACGTCTCCGAGCAGAAATCCATGTTCAAACCCTGCAACCAAGTATTAACGCTGTTTATGGCCTTCACATCAAGCCTTTCTACTGTTTACATCATGCCTCGGGTTGTTCCTGCCACTGGTTTGTTTGTCTCCGCATTGCATTGTTTAGCAAACACAGCTTTAGCAGTTAGTTAAAAAAAAGAAAAGACAAAAAAAAAAAAAAAGAGGAAGAGTGGATCTTTTTAAACATAGATTATGACTGATCAAGAAATCATGTGGGGTTTTAACTTCCCCTTTAGGTGGAAAATGTTTTTTCAAATACGTATGAGAATTTTGATTTGTATTTTCATTTCCAAAAAATGTTTTTGTCCAATCGTGTCTTTGTAGTCTACGTGTGAATAAACCTCACCTGGACCGCACCATAATGCTACATTAAAATAATTTGGCTCATTTGATTGGAGAAATTCTAGAACTGGTTCAATTGAATAGACCATGATTCTAGAATTGTTCTCAATTTGTTTCTCAATTTCTCCAATCCAGTGTGCCCAATACCCTATTGACAGGATCAAATAACAATCAAATATAAATAATCCTGTCCATTTTTGACTACTCAAAAAAAAAAAAAAAACACTTTTATTACACATTATCAGCTAAACACCATAATGTTTATATGTTTAAAATCCATACTAATGCTACTATTGCCATCAGAAGCTATACAAGTCTATTGCTTATTCAGCAATGTTCATGCCGGTCACATGCGTAATTATGTGTCATTAAAATTCTATTACCCAACTTTATTTATTTTCAAAATATACACAAACAGAAACTCGTATTAACTCATGGACTTCCTGTTTTTTTTTCCCCTTTAGACCAGCTGTTTCAAGTGAATGTTGCACATACAGTAAAGTACATATAAACTACACTTTTTAGCCATATTTTGAGATAAATTAACAAGATCATTTAAAGTAAATGCAATCATTTACTTTATTGTGTAAAACTCACAGCTGATCACAACTAAATTAATATTTAAAATTAATTATTTTATAAATATTAATATTTGAACAGATCTATAATAACATAACATTTTGGTTTCTTATTTACACCAGAATATTTTACTAGTCAAAAGTTTGAACGCACCTTCTAATTCCATGGCCTTTCCTGACTTTTATTTCTTTCTGAATCACAAAAACACTGTTAAGTCCAAAATATGCAACGATCTCCTTTGAATTCCTTTGATATTGAGATGTGTTTGTTACTTATGCTCTGTAAATATTTCATAACAGCTCTAATCTGAGGTGCTGTTAATTGGTCATTTCTGAGGCTGGTGACTCTAAATGAGCTTGTAAGTTTTGGCCCTGCTTTTCTGGGATGGTCTTCATGAAACCCAGTTTCATCAAAACCCATTGATGGGTTTTGCAAATGCTCTTGACAATAATGTTCTTGCAAGAACTATATTGGTGGCATGCGGTGGCGTAGTGGTTAGCACCGTTGTCTTGCATCTCCACGGTCGGGGTTCAATTCCTGCCTTGGGGTCTGTGTGCATGGAGTTTGCATGTTCTCTCCGTGCTTGATGGGTTTCCTCCGTGTACTTGGGGTTTCCACCCAAAGACATGCATATTAGGCAAATTATTGTCTCAAAATTGACCATAGTTTGTCAAAGCAAGTGTGTTAATTTTTGTGGTCCTACCACGGTCGTAACATGGAACTAAATACAATTCTAATTACCATTGGCCGCCACAGTCCCCAGTTGGACTACAGAGGTTCCTAGATGGATGGATGTATATACATATATTAAATTACCATAAATGTTTAAATTCTTTTTCCATGCTATAACTACAATCAGTAATATTTATTTCTTTTCCTAAAACAGTTAAATAACTACGGTTCTTTGTCTGTCTTGTAGAATATTCACTGCACATCCAACATCATGAATTACGTATTAATTATGCATTAAATAAACAGACAGACATTTTGGAGCTGTCTGCTCTGTTGGGAACAGCAGGTGGCCCTGTGTCTTGCAGGAATTTCCCCCTGCCTAGCATCACTGATTAAAAGCATTAGACTGGGGTTTCCCTACAAAGGAAAGAAGAAAAAAAGACTTGAGGATCACTCCTGGCTTAGTGCACCTCGAGCACTTAGTGAAAATGAAATTATAATTGCTCAGACATGGTGATTAGAATGAGAGCAATTCAGTTAGTATCGCTTCACTTTTGGCCTGTAAATAACGCACTACATACCTGTTGACGTTTTTGGAGCTTATACGGGCCCTTTTGCTTTGGAGGTATTAATGATGAGTTCATTGAAGGAGGGCAAGTGGGTTCATAATTGAGCAGCATCAGAGCAGCATGAACGAAGCCTGCTGTGTGTCATGTGTGAGCTGATCTCATTGCTCTTGTATGCGCTCTTGTAGGGTAGCGCTCACAGATGTGCTATTAACACGGTCTTCAGTGGTGTGATGCTTCACTCGGCTTCACTGGCCGAATGATGCTTTTAATTGCTCCAGAAAGTCTGACTACGTGTCAGTATACGGCCACAATTATCCAAAAGCCATATTTAGTTGTGTCTTTGCATCTTCATCTTCCAATAGGAGGCCTTCATTCAGACTTGTCCTTCTTTCTAAATTTGCCACATAAGAGAAGGAATATAGTTTGATTTCCGTCAACACATCTTAGTCGACAACCCCATTATGATTTTATTATCTTAATGAGTAACCGATACAGGTGTAAGGACAATATGTGAGAGGTTTGGCAAATAGTCTATTGTTTCATTAAACTGGATAGTGAGCAACTGAGGACCCTTTATATTATAAAAGAAGGAAAATGTCCATACTAGAAAATAGTAACATTCATAACCCTTTTCACAGCATACCCGGCAATTGTTTTGTTTGGAAAAAGGATTTACAGGATTGGCACCTGATATGTTTGAACAATGCAGCATTTGGCTACACTTTTAAAACAAGCAGTTAACAGCTGCCTCCGACTCTTGTTTTATCCATTTATTTCCATCACTATCAAAATATCCACTATGTATACAGTTGCGTAAAACACCATTATTACTCCGATTAGGACATGTAGAAAGGTTAGACTTACTTACTTACTTAACTCTAAAGAGGTTTTCACGTTCAAAGAACTATATAGAGGAAGCTATGCTTGGAAATTTTATGAATCATATCTTCACTTCCATTAGCCAACCCGATTTTCCATATTAAGTCACTCAACTCCTCCTGACCCCCATTCATGTGCGCGGTTGTGAAGCATTTCACACTGCAGCATGATCACATCCTTCTGACATGAATAAACACCTATAATCTCGACCTTTTAGATCTCTGTAAACACACCAAATAGCAAATGCTACAAATTTAGGCTTGAGGCTTCCAAATGCAAACATCTGTTTTTTTTAACCCATACATATGAAACCAGCCATTTTCTATGTAAGTAATCCTCATGTCCATAAGGAAACACTTGTAGCTGTAACTTCAGGGTAGTGTTTTAAATAACAACAGAAGAGTTCTTGCAAGTTAATTTGAATAAGTAGTCCTTAGTGGGTAATTAGCCATGGTTATTTTAAGAACGGTGAACATAATGAAGGACTTCCATCCAAATTGTTATGCTTCCCAAGAAGCTTTGTTTTCTGTTCCTGTGTGAGATTTCTTTCTTTCTTTCTTCCTTTTTTTAAAAAGAAAAATCTAAAAAAAAAAAATTCAACCAAAAATCTATACTGCAGTTACTATCTAAATTATGACTTATTTTTCATACTAAAACAAATGTTCAGTTCATGTGACATCCAAGTGCATATAGTCGCAGCTCTACTCCAATTAAAGCCTTCAATGTACATTTTCTTGCAGTATACAGAGCTGTAGTCAGCTGGTGCTGGGAGTCTCCCAACTACAATTACTCCGTTTACATGTGGCAGTATGAGACGGAAATTGCTTCTGAAGGACATGGCTTTGTTTCTGTGCATGAGCCTCATGTTTATCCGGGTATTTAGATGAAACATGATGCCATGCCACGCATCAGCAAGTGTCTGAGATAGCCTTTCAAACGACTCATTTTCAGACACACTTAAGCAAGCGCCAGTTTAACATACCGGTGGTTAGACAGTTTCTGTACAGAAAAAAAAAACAATCTAACTCATTTGAGAATACTTCAATTTCTACTAAATGGCTCTCTTAAATGAGTCTTATTGAAAAATCATAGAGTTAGCCAAAATTCATAATTCTATAGCCTACTAACACACCAACAATCAGGGGTTTTAAAGTTATTCAAATGCAACTCAAAACTCACTTGATTATCATTCACCTTAGAATTTACTGGGCCAGCTTTTGCTTTGGCAAACACATAATGTTTGTAATGAACAGATCGGCTTTTCCCTGCGTGTGTAACCGATATCTAAATGATTAGGGCTTTCTCTCCGCCCCTTGGCACTATGCCCTCTGAACCCACAGGGTCAAGCGGCTGCGAGCTCCCTGACCTCCAGGACTTCCTCTGAATATTAAAAGGCTAGTTATGTCGTCAAGAGCTCTGATATAGAACATGGGCTCATTTTCAAAGATGACCAATCAGTGCAAAAGATCCAGCTTTTATGTGGGCTTTTGAGAGATGCTATGATGGCACACAGAGGAAGTGCAGGGAATTTTAAAATGATGTGGTCACATGCCTACAGGCTGTAAATGCTTTGCCTAAATCCTTCTAACTTGCTTGCTCTCTTGCTGCACTAGGGTTTATGTTATAGAGGAATATGTGGTGTGCTTTTATTTAAGACATTCCAGGTGATGTGAGGCAGACCAACACAACTGACAGCAGGTATTATATCTTCAAATTTGTGGTGTTTAAAGTGGAATGTTAAAAAGGGCGCATTTCCGCCTACTTACCGCAAGGATTCTACATTGCACACTCCATCTAAACAGTTAGCAGAACTTTGAGTGACATTCCGCCACAAAAACATTTTGAACTTCTGGCAGGAAGATTATGTCTATCTCCTTTCATCTAGTTAATGCGGAGTTGATGTCTCTCCACTTCACCACTTCTACGACTCCTTTATCTATCTTTTTTCTTGTCTTAGCTACCTTTATAAACTTTATGCATATTATTTTCATTTAATTTTCAACTTGTTTATAACACATTATGTGGATAGAGCCAATGCCTCACTGCTCCTTAAAAGTGGCATACATGTAAAAATAGCTTGTGGCTGGATGAATGCAATTGCATCGACTTCCATAAGCCGGAGCATGCAGCAGGCGCAAGGTGCCCACTCGCCAAGCTCGGCTGCCTAACCTTTGACCTCTTGAAGTGTAAATAATTGGGGAGCTCGTTCTTTAAACTAAATTGCAGGCCAAAGAGGAAGCAGCAGCAGCCTCAGGCCCCTGCGTCTCCTCAGGTGCTTTGACAGGCGTAGTAATACCCCACCTTTGGCCAAGTCATTAGTGCACAATGTCTCCATTATCTCCAGTCAGCCTACTGCTTCGGTGGTACACAGTTCGGTGCTTCCTTTTCGATTAGCATGCGTCTCCTGCTTCTGATCAGGGTTTGATTTGAGTTGTGTTTTGAAAGAAGCAAAACTGACAGCATTTATAAATGTCTGACTGGACATGGTACTTGTGAATTCAATACTGTATGTGTTCTGTCAAATTTGGGAATGTTGCTGTGGTCAGACTTGGATCTCGGAATAAAATCAAGGGATTTGAACACGCCGGGTTGCTTACTAGCTTGAGAACATGATTTGTTATGACATAAAATATGACAGATTTATAATTTAAAAAATTATGTAGGGTGTTCTTGCAGGTCGGTATGTGGAATAATCGCTGCTGGTAAGGTAAGAGTAAGAAAAATGGCTTGATTTCATTGCAATTTATCAAAGTCTGCTAAGCTGTAACACAGTTTTGATCCATCCAAAACTATGTCTAAATCAGCAAGTGATGCCAGTAGCATGACGTAGATGAGGAACTCTTGTTTTCTTTTTTGCAGACAAGTGATTCCTTTGAGTGCAAAATAAATTTCACACATGGAGATTCATGGAATATATACAATAATAATTATGTGGCACAGTGGCTTAGCGGTTAGCACTGTTGGCCTTTAAAAAATACATTATTATTGTAGATCCACTAAGCCATAAATGGTGGCTTAATAGTTGCATTGTTGCCTTGCAAGTTCAGGGTTTGGGTTCGATTCTGAGGTCTGTGTCTGGAATTTGCATGATCTACCCATGCTTAATGGGTTTCCTCTGGGTCTCTGGTTTCCTCCCACCATCTAAAGACATGCAGATTATCATTGGCATTCTCAAATTGCCTGTAGTGTGTGAATGCGCTTGTGAATGTTGGGGGCACCGCGGTCATAAAATGGTCCCTAGTTGGACCAAGATGGATGGATGAATATACACTATATAATGTTAGATTATATATATATATATATATATATATATATATATATATATATATATATATATATATATATAACTCACAGAGCTTTCTGTTTGTCAACTTTCCAATGATACAACATGTCCAAGATAATTACTGTCCAAATAAACCCAAAAACCTCAGGTAAACAGTTAATTTACCTAACAATAAGTATAACAACCTAATTACAACCATAATAATATTGTTAATAATGGTGTGTTTTCCACTAGATTAACTAGACTAAATACCCCACACAAACACATTGCTTCATTTTCTTTCTTATTTTTTTCCCCTCAGATATTTCCGTATGTAACAAACTCGCAGTGTTTAAACGTAAATCATTCCGGTTCCCTCATCACCTCGAGGGTCATTACAGCAGAGTTTACCGCAGCAGCTAAAGATCAGCGACAGAGCCGGAGCTGGTGCGTCCCAGCCGCAGCGCTATCAGCCTCTTTAATCTGCTATACGCCTCAGGGAGACGGGGACGCGCAAATGGAGCGCGAGGAGCAAAGCGCACGCGTCGGCACAATCGCGCGCGATGTTATCATGAAGTGAATGACGAGGCGTTAATTAACCAAAACATTCACGTGTCTCTTTCAGTATTTAAGCAAACACACAGGTGTGTGTAGACGGTCCGGTCGGGTCCTCTCTCTCTCTCTCTCTCTCTCACGCACACACACACACATATGCGAGCGCGCTGTGAGAGTTCTTACACGTATATTGATGGCTGTTGAGACGCGCTCCATTTCTTCCTAATAACCTGAGAGAAATAAGGCGCGTCTGTGTTCCACGCGTGAGGTGTGAATCTGCGTGAGAAGATCTAGATTCAGAGATACACGCGATACTTCTCCGAGACTCCAGGGTGAATGGGTAAATTGTAGGTTACAACGCGGAGAGTAATTACACCTCGTTTCTTCATTTGTTAGTGCAACAGCAGTCCCTAACCACGCATGGGTTTACGGATTGCCGTTTGGACTGCCAAGCGTGAACGGGTGGCAATTTCGTCCCCTCTGAGTAAATAAACACGTCTAAACCGAGCAATAATGATCCTCAGCGCTTATGTCTTCATTCCGGCTAAAGATAGGACAGATTTCACATGCATTCCCTTAGATCTATAAATAGCGGTCGTAGGAAACAAAATGAATGAGCTGTCAGGGCGAAAGCACTTACGAAAAAAGACACCAATTTGTTGAATTGCTAGCCGATAGAAAAGAGGTTCCTACTGGCTCTCACATGCATGGTTGAGTTCAATTGCGGAGTTAAATTAAAGCAACGACACACTGTGTTCATCTAGCTCATGTTGTAACTTCCACACATTTTAATCGAGTTTTACACATAATCTACAAGCTAAAGGGAAATCAAAAGGTTGTGATAATATGCAACCTACATGGAACACATTGTTTTACTAAGCAATAAGGTTTCTATACCAGCAGAATAAATCCCAACCTGAAACATTAACAGGATGACCAAATCAAATCAGGCGATTACAAGACAAACAAAACAACAACAACAACAAAAAAAGACAAAAGGCCATCAATCGCTTTGTTTGTTTTTTTTGTTTGTTAAAACCTGGAAATGTAAAAGATCAAATTCGAATTGCCAGAATGAATAGGCACATAATTCTAATAATTTATAATTGTATTTAGAATTGCATTCAGTCTTACTTTGGTGTGTATTTTTTTAAAGATAAAATGGAAAATTAAAATGAAACTTAAAAAAACAAAAACAAAACAAAACAAAAAAACTATAAACAAAACAATAAAAAAGATCTCAAAATATATCAAAACCTCTCCAAGGTCACCAGCAGAGGGAGATAAGAGGATTTAAACCACCAAAGACCAGCACGAACTTCAGTGACCTCAGAAAATCTGGGGAAAATTACGCAATTAATTATTTTGTAATTAATCCTGTCATTGATTCAAAATAGCAGGGCTTCCTAAAAGACATCATTTAAGAAGTAAGAACTGTTAGAGCATAGAACTGTCCTAGAATGTCTGAGGTGTGCTGTCCTAATGTGTGTGCTGTTTTGGTTGGAGAAGGACAGTGACAAATTGAATGAATTAATATTAATAATAGTAATAGCTATTACATTAGTAAGAATTACGTCTTAATTACAGATCATTATTTCTCACATATTTATAGATTCAATAAGACTGTTCTTCTTGAATTGCTAACTTGGGCCAGAGATTTGTGCTCCTTTCACACATGATTCTGCAGTGTAACCAAAACGGTACTTCAGCTTCCAGCATGTCCACTATATTGAAGGTATGTCAAAAAGACACCACTACCATGACGTGGACTAATGCATGCCAATATCAAGAAATATTGCCATCCATTAAAGCATAAAGCTCTATGTCTCAGAGTGGTGGGAATCAGCTGAAATCCCCTCATGCATGTGCGGACACCTGGTGAAACCTTTCCTAATGTTACAAAATGACTTAGCAAAGAACTAGCATACCTTCTTCTGTTTTTATTCATATTGGATCCAGCTCTGAAAAATTAGTCCAAAGTGCCAGGCGCTGCAGTTCCTTGATTGACCACAAGGTGCTGGCTCCAAAAAGTGAGTCAGTCCCAATACAGCCCCATGTTACTCATTCGCTCATTCACTCATCTACACTGCTTTATCTTGGATACAGGATCCCAAGAGACTTAGGTCACGAGGCAGGGTATACCCTGGACAGGGGGCCCAATCCATTGCAGGACACACACATACCCACACTTCGGGTGATTTGGGAATGTCAGTTAGCTTAATCTGCATGTCTTTTACTTGGAAGGAAACTGGAGTACCCAGATGAAACCCATCACAGGGAGAACATGAACACTCCACACACACACAGACCCGAGGAGGGAATCAAACCTAATCACCAGCTAACTTATATTATTACAATTGTAACTACACAATTATAGTTTGACTAAGGACAAGAAATGCAGTTGTAAGAGACAATGTGTAGGGTATGAATGATGGAGTTTAATCAAATGCAAAGTAGCAACAGTATATAAATTGAGGTTAGCGACCTCAGCAGTTTATCCATTCCTAAAGCTAAGCTAGCTAGCTTGCGGTAACTTACATTAGAAGGTGTCTTCCAGCCAATAGCCAGGCTCTGTTCGTTCCTCCCATTTGCCCATTTATGGATTAACTGGGATTAGGCATAGTCAGCTAATAAAAAACAGAAAATGTTATGTGTAATGTTACAGAGGGCTTGTCCAGATCTTATACCACTTGTGATTGAACCTTGTACCTATTGGAGCTATCTGTGTTAAAAGTTTGTCACTGCAGTCAGAAGTGCAGGTAATGACTCCTATCATTGCCTTTTATCCATGTACTTCTGCAGTGAGTATATGGCCCCATTAACACGTGTCCTGGGTGAACGGGGTCAATGTGTCTTGAAGTCGCACTGTGATCCGATCTCTCAAATCACATTTGGAGGTGGTCTGGGACACATATGGCCACATCACGTGAATGTGAAATTGTCTTGATGTGTTCTGGACAGCTGGACCAACTAATCAACTGTGTCATTGCCCTAGCTGGCTGGAAAATGTAGTCCATAATAATTTTTACACTTTTTGTGAACTGTATTGAATGGTAGAGGTCTCTGTTGCTGGGCTAATGGATGCAGATAAAGCTCAAAAGAGAATGCTTTTTATAGTTTCATCCATTGTCATTTTTGTAAAGAGACCACATGGCTAAAGCATTTAAAACATTTAGATGACTTGGCAGCTTTATCCTCACACATATCTATTGTCCAAAATGGATATGATGATTCAGGACCATGACCCAGATTGCCTGTGCCTTTTCCTCTTGGAATAAAAGGACAGTGACCCAGAAGTCCAAGAGACACTTGTGAAATCAAGAGCTTCTAGTACTCAGACACTGTATGCACTCTGATGCACTCCATTAGCTAAAACATGGTGTGCTGTTCCACTGCCTGGTTCGAAGACTAATCTCCTTTTTTATTATTTTTAACTGCTGTTGAACAAATACAAGTCCATATGAGCTTAGGATAGTTATGCAGGATGGTGAAAAGAAATGGTTTCTTAGAGAAATACGCTATACTCCATAACAGAAAAGATAAATGTGGATGAATCAATTACCTCACTTCCCAAGGGCAATTTTAACATAATTGTTTCTGTACCATACATTTGGATATATTTGAATGGAGGTGGTTTTTTATTAACCAGATGTTCGTAAATAATTTATTGATACCAATGTGTAAAGCTGAAATGAACAAACCATGGTGGGGAAAAGTACACCCTTGTTGTTCTAGTAGATATTCAAAGGGTAAATGACAATTTGAGTGCCCCCAGCACACACACAGCCCTTTTCGCTTTAGGTGACCCAGTGGGCCAATAAGCAAATGTCAGATAAGGAATGATTTGCTACAAGCAAAACCTTTAAAATAAACCAAGCATTAGTCTCTCAGTGTGGTGTATGTGTGTGTGTGCAGAAACTTGGCCGAGCCCCTCTAATTCAGTTGAATTACAGTCATGTTTGCCCGACTGGCACATTCACAGCTGTGATAATAGCACGAGGCCATGCTGGGCCTTCAGCAGCCTGCACATTGTCCACATGAGCCAGCACTCAGCCTTATGTGCATGTGCAGGTTTCTGTGTGTATATGCAGGCCTACACATGTGTGTCCTAGTTTAGGCAGGCTTACTTATGTGTGTGTGTGTGTGTGTGTGTGTGTGTGTGTGTGTGTGTGTGTTCTTGAGTCCATGTTCGTCTTTGACTGTGTTACGCACAGAGAAAGACAAAAACTGGCTGCTGTGTTTTCTTTCCCAGAAAGTGTGTTTATTTCTGTTCCTTTGGTTTCAAAGCATGGGCAGCAGACTGCAAAGGAAGTTAGACTCATTAAAATTAAAATGCTTTGATTGAATGATACTTTTCTTGCATTTAGCATAAATATTTTGGCTATTGTCATGATATTACAGTCCTAGTGACCTTTAAGAATAGCTGGTGACGTGCTGAGGGAGAAATGATTTTGAAAACCAAATTGGTTTAACTAGTTTAACAATATTACAGGTAAAGAGAACTATACTTGCATGGAGAATGGAAAATAAATTAAAAGAAGACAGTTTTGCACTGTATGGGTTCTACAATGATTTTGCAGTCTCCAACAATATTTTGATATCATAGAATCACAGGACAGCTATGAATACTGAGGTCACAATAGCAAACCTTAAAAGAAACCTGCTGAATGATGATGTTATATAGTACAGTAAGTCCCTGACTTACGAACGACTTTCGTTCCAGAAGCTTGTTTGTAAGTCAGATTCGTTTGTAAGTCAGACAAAAGTGAGTCTTATACACATTTGACACAAATATACAATTTAAAGCATAAAAAAACCAAACATACAGCATTGGTGTTTGGTTTCCTCTTTATATTTTTGTGAGAACTGCGCCTCGAAATCCCGAAGGGAATCCCGGTGACGCAGCAGGGTCAGCGGACCTCGTTTAAATGCTTGAACAGATATTATTTCGTCTCGGAGCTGTATTGGACTGTGAACTTCTGATCTTCCGAAATTAAGATTTTTCACCTTCGGGACAAGGTTTTCTTCTTTACAACATCAGAAGAATCCGCCCATTTCTTTCTTCACAGGCTACTCAGGGGTTTGTTCAGTCCCTTGTTATTTCAAGGCTGGAACTCACTCCTGGCAGGTCCGCCTCTATCCACCATTCGTCCTCTGCAGCTGATCCAGAATGCAGCTGCACGTCTCGTTTGCAACCCTCGTTTGCAGTTCTCCACTCCGGTCTCTGCCCTGGCTTCCTGTCGCGGCCCACATCAAATTTAAAATCCTGGTGCTTGCCTACAAAGCCAAAAAACAGCCCAGCACCCACTTACCTCTCAATCGTCCAGCATTTATTGGCTGGTCTCACCATGTCTATCACCAGAGATCAAGGAAGACATGCATCTAGACTCTTTTTTGTTCAGGCACCTGCAGTGGAATGTAGTGGAATGAACTTCCTTTAGATGTCTGTACAGCTGAGTCTTTGGCAATCTTTAAACGACGACTTAAGACATATCTGTTTCTTTAGTACCTGGGCTAATCACCCCCCAATAAAAATTCCCAACAGTGTTTGACTGAAGCTACTTCAGTCAATAACCTAGTAACCCAGTGTAAAGATCTATCCAGATGCCAAAATGTAGATCCAAATGGGACAGCTGTACAGGACAGCCATTTTCTATAATCGTACTACCACTGATTCACTGAAACTGGTGAGGCCGACACCACTCACCCACATCATTTTGTACTTTTCTTTAGTCTCTATCATTAGAGTATTTTGATTCTATAATCGGACATGGAAAACATCTTGTTGCACGTTCTCTGTAGTTTAACAATCTGAAACAGACTTCAGGCTACAAAAGAAATCTTTAGAGTAGATGCCATATTGACCCTGGTGGAATAGAACACTTTTGCTGATCTGTTACCTGTTGATCTTTTGACATTTATGGGCATTTACAAGTGGCACTTGTGTACTGGAAGCTTGTGGTGCCCTAAGTTTGGCTTCTTTCCAGTGTTTGATTATGACAGCATGCTCTCCCATGCTGAGCCCCACACAGCGGCACACGTGCACAGGACCAGTGGGGGTGAATTGCTGCACTGAGCTCTGCATCTGATCAAGGCTGGTGTAGAATGTAAGGAAATACTCTGGTGGGGCCATCACAGTCCATTATAACTGACCAATACCAACCAAGGACAATCCAGCTGCTCTTTGAACAGTATTTTATCTGGAGTTAAAGCTTGGTCTGTAATCTGTCTGTGAATATGTTAAGTGACAGCAAAATCAGCATTCATTTGAATAATTCTTGGGTTGAATATTGTACAAAAGCATATTTGAGGTAGTAAAGGATTGCACTGGCATGCTAAGTGTAACAAACTTTTAACTATAATATAATATGCTATAATTATACTAATTATACTATAATTATATTATAGAATAATTTTGAGTTGATGTCTAGTAAGCATAATTAATTTTGTTTTGACACTTCATTAATTCACACAGCATAAAAAAAAGTTTGAGGTTTTTTAACAGGTGTGCTCGAATCAATGCAATGTGCACATCTGTGTGTGTGTGTCCAATGTCAGTCTTTGCCAGTACTAAGCCATGCAATTGGAGACTGTTTGTAAACAGTCTGTCCTTTCTCAAAAGTGCCCAAGAGATTTGCTCCAGGAAGTCAAATTACATCGAAACTACCTAATTTGGCTTGGGGCTTTAAGCTCCATGCTTGAATGACCTTAATTGCTACAGGACCCAGTTTTCATTTCACTATCTCTGGGTACTCTAACAACAACTGCAAGGCACTGCAGCACTGTCGTGCTTGTTTCCTAAGGGTATTGAAATACAAATTTTGGAAATTGAAATGTCATAAATTTGCAGTTTTACATTAATAATAATTGCTTTTGATTTGTGAGGATCCTTTTTTTTTAAACGTATTAGCAGCAAGAGCAAGCCGAGAAAAAAAAATAGCTAAAGCATGATTAACCTTTAAAAAAAAAATTTTTTTTAGGTAAAAGTTTGTATGGGCAGTACGAGCATATATATATAGTTATATAGTTATTCTCTTATCTTAGAGAATCACTAGAATCTGATTCTTTTCACATTTGCCAGTGATCCATCTGAGCCAACGATTTTTTCACGCGTCACTCACTGCTTAATGACTATTGTGCATGTTCTATCCAATTAGCTCTGTCAAAGCTATCTGCGTGAGAAAACGGCATCTGATGACAGCTCAGTTTCAATGCTTTAGCCGGGTTTCAGTGACATGTACATTAGCTCTTTTCATGCTCGGCTCTCAGTCACATCATGCTCTAATGGAGTGATCTTTCAGAGAGGTGTTGGCGATTATGACGTTAGCTGAAGCAGCCCACTCTAAAACAGATGTAGGATCACTGGTCTGTCAGCAAGAATGTTGTCTGTGTTCACTTCCACCAGCCTATCGACAGCTGCTGTCACCTACTCGTTTTAGAGCGCTCCACCTGCGTGTGTGTGCTCTACATGCTGTCCACACCAGCTTACACACCCTATACGTCCGCATGCACTTAGGCATAGAAATCCCTCAGTATTATGATAAGTGATGTGCATATTACTGTCTGTTAATAATATAAATAGTGCTGCATGTTTCAGGAGTGTACCATTCATTCATTTGCAGTGGGGCTTATCTGAACCATTAGGTATTTTTTCATTCTTCCTTTCTCTTCTCTGCACAAAAAAAAAAAAAAAAAAAAACGGAGTGATATTTAATATGGCAACTTGAAGATATGAAGGATAGTTAGTCTAAGCAGGCCCCTCGACCACCCCGAGGGATGGCAGCAGAGTGTATTTGCTGGATGTGATAAATTGTCTGCATACTTGGACTCAAAGGTTGGCAAATTAACAGTTAATTAGCAGTTGATAAATAGCAGATCTGCACCAGGCCCTCAACTGCTGCAGCCTTGTGTTCTCCTCCCCATCTCGCTAAGGCAAGTGTTTATGTGCCGGTAACAAGTGTCAGCGCAGATTGTTATGTCTGTATTTTGTCACACGTTGAGATTGCTCTCAGATGTGCACCCCTCCCAAAAAACTTAATCACACATGCACACACACACACACTCACTATACAACCTTGAACACTGCCCGTACTGACCTACTGCTTTTCACAATCTCGCAGACACACTTATCAACGCCCCTGACACTGATCTATTGGCCTATGTCTTTTGGGGGTCTGCTTTGTTGGCACATTTCCACAGTAGTGTAGTTACAAAGGAAAAGTAAATAGAAGTATGTGTTCACTGGAACACATTTGTCAACGTGTCTCAAGTCGTGGGGTTTATGTCAAAATTGTCTGTTATAAGATACTGATGACAACTAAAGTAAACTATAGCACAATATCCTAACCTAACAAATATATACTTTTTTTTTTTTTTTTTTACAGTTGAGCAGTTAAGGTGTAATACTTTAAGCTCACGTTTACAAATTTAACAACTAAATTAACTGTTTAAGAATTACAGACATTTTTTTTATAAAGTCCCTCTGTTTTCCCAAATTCAAATAGTGATGGCCAGAAGTTGCCTGTTTTTTAATTCATGAAATAAAAGCTCTGGAAGTGTTGAATTTGCATTTGGTAGCTGCTCCACAGAACTCAAAATATGCAGTCTAAAGAGGTATTGATGCAAATGAAGGAAGCCAACATTGGGCTGAATAAACAATACTGACCTATTAAACAGATTTACGAGTGGCCAAATTAACATTTTACCCTATTAAAAAAAAAGGAAATTACTGGAGAGTTCAGCAACACCACAAGGCTACAGAAGACACCTTTTATACAGATACAGATTTTCATAGGCTCAAAGGAACTTGGACAGAACTTAATCATATATATTAGACTTATTTTAAATATGTGGATGCAGAACTTGACTCCATGATGTCTGAAACCCACAAACATCAACAAAACACTTTCCTCCCTTTACTGCAGTCGCATCACATAAAAACTACTGAATGAATTTTAGGGTTTTCCCAGGTGTATTTGGCCGAGCTTGAGGTAACATATAGGCTTTGTTTCATCGCAATCGGCCAACGGGAAGAGAATATATGCTAATTTGAAATTTTTAACGGAAAACGCCCTTGTATCATAAAAAAAAAAAAAAAAACATTACTTCATCTTAAATTTTTACAGATGGTGCTGTAAATTTTTAATATGTGCTTATGTGTGTGCAATTGAAATCTACTTAATAAACGCAATCTCACACCTTCATTCCATGCACTTCACAGTAACACATAAAATTTTTTGTTGATTTCAAAATTCAACAGATGGCGTTGCACATTTTGCACATAAAACGCACTCGTGAGTGTGCAATTGAATTACATGTGTTAAACACATTAGTGACCCAGTTCGTTTGGCTGTCAAACAGGACCACACCACAAAACTGCCTGCAACATGTTTGATGACCCGTGCTTTGGAACGTAAGCCATTTCTTTCCTCCTATATATTCTTTTTTTTCCAATTCCACTTGCACAAGTTAATCGTGTATGGCAGCACAGTGGCATAGTGATTAGCACTGTGACCTTGCAACACCAGGTTCGAGGGTTCTAGTCCTGCCTAAGATGGGCAACTGTATCTATGGAGTTTGCACGTTCCCCCTGTGGTTGGTGGGTTTCACAGCTACTCCCAAATTTCAAAGACATGTAGATTAGGGTAATTGGCGTTTCCAAATTGCCTGTAGTTTGTGAGTGTGTGTGTGTGTGTGTGATTGTGCCCTGCGATAGTTGGTACAATGTCCAAAGTGCACCTGTGAAAGCTGTAAAGAAAACATCCCCCGAAACAACAGTCAAGTGACATTACCAGCAATCTCCAGAATGCAGACCAGTCATCAGCAGTAAGAAAAAAGATAAATACAGAGATGAGCCACAACTGTTCGGAAAGCAAGATTAAACTCTACCCCAATTGCTGTAATGCTCATAATTCAAAACAAAACATACTCTTTGGTGTAGTACAGTGGTTGCATAGCAGTACTTGGGTTTGCATAGGTGTTTGTTGATGATTATAGTCTATATAAACTGCCCAATCATGCCACAAGTTAATGTTTCAAAATACACTGCCAAAGGACACTAAAGGACTTCGTCAGGAGTAGAAAAGTGAAGGTTTTATACTGGCCAAGTCACTAGAACCTAAACCCAATTGAGAATGCATTTCAACTCCTGAAGTTGAGACTAAATGGAGCGCCCCTTAAACACACAATAACTGAAAGCAGTTATGATACATGCCTGGTAAAGCATTAGAAAAGAATAATTCCATAGTTTGGTGATTTCACTGGGTTGCCAATTTGATGCAGTTATTGTATGCAGCCAAATATTCAGTGCTTTTTACTTTAATTTACCAAAGTTCCTTTAATTGTTCTCAAATGGTCACAAAAGGTGTGTGTGGGTGTGTTTGGGGGGGGGGGGGGGGGCGCTGAATAAGAATTAAGCTGCCCACATAGAATGTATCAATGAACGCTCCTCTGAGCAAACGGTCATTCACAGTGCCAACACAGATGACATTATTAAATGGTGTTAAGAGAGGAGGGGGAGATTTTTCCTGTGCTCCGCTGGTGAGTCATTCATATTTCAATAGCCAAATATAGAGCCAGGAGACAGAAGGAAAAAGTCGCATGCATGTACATTAATTACTCTATACACAGTGCAACTGAAGTAATAATGTGTTTCAATGCATCAGTGTACAGACAGAACATCAGTCCTTCATCATGTAAATCAACACTGAGAACACAATTCATTTTATAGAGCTGCAGATGATTTACTTTGTGTACCAATAAGAGAGAAAAAAAATGTTACAATGAAAGCACCTTCATAAATGAACCTATCAAGTTAATGGCTTTGTTTTCAACCCACAGCATTCTTTAGTGTTGGTCCAGCCTGGCCACGAACAAACTTAAACCTGTAAGAGAAATAAACCTAAAGTAACTGGAATTTGTTTCAGCAATATAAGAATTCCTAAACAAGAAAAAAAAAAATAATAAGAGAAAGAAAACAAGCAGTGCCAAGCAGTTATGGTTGAAATAAATGTTCAAATGTTTGTATTCCATTCCGATCTAAAAATGAAGTAATGTTGCTTACTTTTTACATATTTTCATCAAGAAAACTATCAAGAAATCATTTACAAACTAAGTGAGCACATCTGTAGCCAGTTAGGGCAGTTGCATGCCGACAACAATATGCCACAGTGTCAGGCCTCGGACATCCGAACTGATCCTGGCCATTTAATCATCAGTTTGTCATCCCTGATTTGAATGGCAGGAGTTAAATGGAGCATGCATTAGAATACAAAAGCAGAAAAAAGTCACACATGCAACTTGCCAAACAGTTCCTGACGGATGCATACTTTACTCAACATGCTCCCTCGCTCGGCAATCAGGCCGAATCAAAGCAGCTGCTTCAGCTCAAAATACCCCAATTGCTCTAATCAACACCGTTTGTGGCAGCCCCGGCAGCTGCGCGAGGCATGGGGCCTCTCTTAAGCAAAGTCAGGAACAATAACACTTATTTTATTGCTGCTTCTGGGAGGTTGCCAGATATGTTACGAATCCTAAATGTGTCTAGATGCATGAGGCCTGTACATAGGTCTGCATGGAAATGATGAATACTCTGAAGGTGCTCAAAGGTTTTGGATAATTCAAAAAAACTAACTCGGAAGGAAAGAGCACATAGAAGGGGAAATCATAACATTCTCTAGACTGCACTGATCTGTTTCAGCTGCGCTCCTTTGTGTAGACAAGTCCCGTCCCAACAACACGGCACTAATCCGGCATTTTCCATTTACTTGCATCACAACTATTTAGCTTAACGTCATGTGTTGAAAATTTTAGAGCGGCGGTCCAACATAATGTCTAACTTCTAAATGCATATTCTTCAGGAATGCACTGTGGAACGGTGGAAGCCATACTTTGCACAAAACCTAGCTAGTCAAGATCTAGGGGAAATGCCAAGTTAAGTTTTGTCCTTCAGTTGAGTCTTCACCTTGGTCATTATTACACAAATCTCTGAGCTTCTAACAGCATAATTGAGGAGGGAACAGCAGACCAAAAGTGGGTAAATGTGATCTCTCTGGCCCAGTGTTAGACTTCCTCTTTGTTGGACACAGTCCCTCTCCAAACACAGCGCGCCTGGGGAAACAGCTTTAGTTCCCTACTCAGTGTTAATCAGCAGCGATGAATGCCTGCCAGCAGCCAGGGGCTCGTGTGCACAATTAATACACTGGTCTGCCTTCTAACAGGCAATAGCACTGCTCCTATGAAAACAGAATACCACAGAGTCTAATGACTCTTACTTGGGAGAAACCAAATGGCAACATTTAACGGAAATCATCCTGATGAAAAGGTTTCAAAGTATCCAAGGAAAAAAGTAATGAAGAATAACATATTTAAGGGGCCTTCATGCATTTTGGACTAGACACTTTTGTCCTTCATCTCAGTATCAAGACATAAGATACTGTATCTCTCTGGAATCTGATGATTGATGAACCAGGACATTTCTTGTAGCTGTATCTATAACTAGTTGCATCTGAACGCTCTGGGTGATTGTGAATGGAAGATTCACAAGAGGAGACTTTTTGTTTCTGAGACATGAGACTCTAAAAGGAAGTGGAAGAGATTTCTGCAGTAATCTTCAGTGAGAAGGCTGGATTGAGTCCCCTTAAATATAACGACTCAATGCAAGGCATAAATACTGTTTTTTTTTTTTTTTAGGATCTTGTGACAGTATATGATATGGCAGCTGCAAATTTGTCGAGTCCATTGTGAAAACGATATACATTTATAATGATAAACAGCCAGACAGGTATGACTGTGCAGACCATTCATAAACCTTTGCTACATAAGGATAGTTCAAAATGCTGGTGATTAATAGCCCATCATGGACATGTACACTGGCACCATGTGAGAGAGGTCAGCCTTGTCATTAAGTTAATGTTAACCTACAGTTTGGGCTAAACACAGAACCTTTTATGGAATTATCATAATTAGTCGAGCCATTAGCCTTAATGGGGAGTAATGGCCAGTTAGATGTTATTTGGTAAAACAACATGCCAGAGGCTGAAGGTGTTTTATTACATCTCTATATTAAGCCTGCGCTGGAAGGTAGAAAATGTTTCCAGATCGAGGGCAAAAATTGGCTCGCGTTAATTCAGTTTCCACATCAAGCTGGAGAGGGACCACCCACTAGGAAAATAGGACCCAACGTGTCTGTATGCTGTGTGGTGACTCAAGCAGAAGGGAGTTTTCAATGAATATGATCCGGCTTTTTTTTTTCCCCCTTTCACTTGGGAAATAAGACTTGCTTGCTGAAAGTTTTTAATTTAACAACCTGAACAGTAAAGCTTCAGTGACATTTGTTACACGAATACTTTCATCATAAATCATTTATTCAAGTATACAGAGAAGAATAAAAACAACATAAATATGTCATTAAATATTTATTGCATACAATTGTTTATAATAATAATAATAATAATAATAATAATAATAATAAAGTAACCCAACATGGATCATATACAGGTAATTTAAGATTACAATCTTCCTAAAGAGAGTAAGGCAATAACTACGAACACCATGATTTTGGTTTAACTACTGTAGCATGTTTTAAGCGTTTGGGCTGTTTAGTCCAGGGTGGTTCTGTGCGTACCATTCTAATTGTCTGTTTGCATTTGTTGCTGTTCTGGCTGCCCTATAGCCTAAGACAACCAACAGAAATGTTTTCTTTTCTTTACTTTTCTTTAAAAAAAAAAAATAATAATAATAATAATAATAATAATAAATATATATATATATATATATATATATATATATATATATATATATATATATATCAGAGCATGTCGTACTCTGAACGATAGCCCTCATTCCTATAGATGGGAATAGGCTTGTTAATCAAATGCTTTCCAGATCACACAGCTCAGATAATTACTTTTTTCAAGGGAACTGCTTCACACAAAGACTTCTGTAAACATAGTCAATAACTACTTTAATTGCAGCTCAGACTGGATTGCGACTAAGTTGTTTGGTGTTGGAGTTGTGTGGTAAAGAGCGTGAAATATGAATGAACCATCCATGGTTTCACTGTCTGCGAGATTTATTATACATTTATCAACAGGTCTTATGCCACAGTTGGTGTTTGAGCTTGGTCACGGGCCATTTGCACTACACAAGCAACATCTTTCTTCATTTGAGTATGTGGTGTCAGCCCTTAAAACTTATATCCCCAGCAAGAGTGCCTTTCAAAAGCCCTGTCCTCCCCTTAGATAAACTTTTTATTCAAGATGATATATAGGGACCTAATTGCATCTCAATATAATTTTGAACAGAGCATAGAGATTCAGAGATATATTTTTACTGTTGATTATTCTTATTTATTTTAGTGTTGACAAAATACTATATTATCCAACACTGTAAGTTATTACAGTTAGCTTTAGCTAGTAATAATTCAATAATTCCTGTGACATGTAGAAAATTGTTCAACATATAAACACAGTACTGTGGAAATGTCCCAGCCATTTTTAAATACAAATATTGTCTTATGATGTTGTCTCATGATGTTTGTTTTTGACTTCTGGATTATTAGGTCTGTAAATATTTTCTAAATTGCCAATATTACAAAAAAAATGTTGCAGAAAATTTTTACATCTTAGTAGAGCAAGTAACATATAATAGACCTCTTTTCAAAGAAAAACATAACAGCTTTCAGATTTTCAGTCTCGGGTGCTATGGGTCATGGGGTGGGATCTGCATGGATCAGACTCATTGGCGCATTCCAACAGATGCTCTGTCGGATTGAGATCTGGGAAATTTGGAGACCACATCAACAACCTTGAACTCTTTGCCTGCAAAGCCCCATGGCCCTATGGCACAGCCTCATGGCAGGCTGTGATGCACAGGGTGTTCTGATACCTTTCTATTGTGGCCAGTATATATGAGTGTATTTTAAAAAGAGTATTTTAAAAAGTGTAAAATCACCACTTCTAATGAATTATTTTTAAAAGACATTTCTATTTAGAATCATTTCACCAGCTCATTTTGGCCAGTCAATCAGCAAAGACAAAATTGAAAGACATTTAAATTGTTGAAGTCAAAAAAGGGAACGCATACCATAAAAGCATAACAACAGGTACGGTATGGTATGGTATGGTATGGTTTTCATTTCCCACTAGCCAGCTGCATTAGCTCTTCTTGACAAAATGCATTTATCTTTTTCCATTTAACTAAACTGTGAATACCTTTCATTCTGCTGTTCCACAGTTTATTGGCATCTAATGGCTTGTATTTTGGCTGCGCTTTTCTGTTTAGACATGGACTTGTCTACTGTGATGGTGATTGAGCATTTCTTGTGCCTTTGAGGTGCTAAGGAACAATTAAGCTGCACTCAGCAATGACCTCAGCAAAATCTGAACGGGTCTCCCATGCATCGCATCAACAACATTTCTGCCATTTTAGGTTAAAGGCTGCAACCATCCTCAGCCTTCTCAGTGGTTTATTCTCTGTCTTCTTTAGTCCTTGAATGGCTTTGTGAGTACACTGCTGTATTAGTGCACCAAGGGAACAATGCTTCCATCTGGGATTGGTCAGAGATGGCCCGAGCACTCTGAATGCTTGCAGATCATCACTGATTACACATGGCAGCCCCTGACCCTCGCAGAAGGCACGTTGCTGCCACGGAAGATTGACGATTATTGATGCAGAAACCCGTTGCTAATTCAGCGTACAAGGTTAGTACGCGCTCTTCAACAGGCCAGGCAGATAGCTGACTAACTGCTTTAACCTCATCACTGAGGAGCAATGCTATCGCAAATTTTCTTTACAGGACAGAAATAATAAAGGACAATCAGAGTTTGTCTGGTGCTGACTTTCTGGAGAAAATAAATCAGTACTAGGGGTGGATTAAAAAAAAAAAAAAAAAAAACTTACCCATTCACATCCTTATAACTGACAATAAAGTATATACTTTATAGCACTTTCATAATATCACAGGTTATCTAAAGGGGCTTGCGACTTTTCCTACTGACTTTGATTCACCTGATGAATCACCTGTTACAAAGTGAAATAAACAGTGACAGAGAATTTACATTAGCAACACTGTGGAAAATTACACTTTGGAGAATGGGTTTGGCTGAATGATGGAGTAATAAAATCCGCTTTGTATACAGTGGATATCTCATCAAGGTACCTGCACTTCCTCACCTCTAGCCCTCTAAAAGCCACTTTATCCCTTGTCTAGAACAGAGAACAGCCAAGTGCTAACAGTTTGTTTCTGTACTGAGAGTTCCCTACTATATCACTGCCTACATAACTGAGCTGTTACAAAGGAGCATGTGGTTTTAGAATTGGTTATTGGATTAGTTCACTACAAGCAGAGTTCTTTTACAACAAACACCAGTAACCTTATATGCTATTAAACAGAAAAATGACTGATGTTGAAATGACTCTAGCAGCGCTTGCACCTTAAATGGACTTTGTAACTTTAAATTAAGCTCTATAGCGGCTTATTGACCGCTGCCATTCAGTTGTACAGGTTAAATTGCGCCAATAGTGTAATTATTTTACTAAGCAAAATGTTTTCACACCAGATGTCTCACAAACAGCTGCCAGGAATGGCAGACGTTCAAAGTGTAAATTAATGTTTTACGTAGCACTAATGTAATTCCTGTAATGTAATTCCTATAAATGTGTACTCCTCCCTGGCCTGGATCCAGTCATACAAAAATGGTCAGGCTGTACAAGCAAAAGAGCCCTCATTTCTTAGCCGTTAGGAATCTGTGTTGCCAAACAGACATTCAAATCCACTCCTCCTGTCATTTTAAGTGCTTCTGTGGCTTCATTTATTGCAGGCACTTGTAAACGTTCTCATAAAAAAAAAAAAAAAAACCTTGGCAGACGTCTGCTGAGGATGTTAAGTGTAGTTTGCTATTTATCATTGCTCGAGATGCAGCCCTGCAGATGTGCAAAGCTAAGAGCAGTGCCAGGTTTTTTCGAGAGAAATTATCGTCACTTAGCCAGAGAGCGCAATAGTCTAACAGTAATTTAGTGATGCGATTCATTGTTAATAAGCTCGTCCTAATCAGTTCCATGCTGGAGGCCTCGCTCAGATAATCCCTTGTTTCTTGACTCCTATGACTTGTTTGGTGAAAAAGAATCTACAGTTGAGTGATTAAACCAAAAGGCCTGGTGTTAACAGTTTCACAGAAACAGAGTGAATGCGTCGTAGTCAAAACAACCAGGAGGATTACCCCAGATACATAGCTGGGAAATTAGTATAACAAATTACAGAACATATCCCTTAATAATATAATCATAATATTTCCTATTTAATTAATAGGCCAATGAAGCAGTAATTATATAATAAGGAAATGAGCATGTTCTTTATCTGATAAGCTAATTCTTAAATAACTTATTATATAAATTAGGCTGTCTAGGCCCTATGGCTCTTCAGCACTCCTTAGGAATATTAGCAAAAAAAAAAAAGAAAAAAAAAAAAGTCAATGTTTTGTTTCCTCCCCGGCAGAAAGGTTGCTGTTTTCCCATGTCAGGTTAACATTCTGTAGGGAAAAGGTTTATTAGGAATGGATGTTTTTTTGGGTCATTGCCCATGACAAAGTAATTATTATGTAAAGTTTAATAATTTGTGTCACAAGATTAGGCTTTTAAAGTAAAACAAACCTTAATACACTTAACTTTCCTACAATCATCAGTTGTAAGTGTAATTCTTCATGGATAGGTTGTAAAGACTTTCTAAGCACTGGATTTGCCGCTGTATATTTAAAGGAAAAGAAAGAAAGAAAAAAAGCTCTTTCTTTTTGCTTTTTTATGGAGGCCAGCATTTTGCAAAGCATTAAACATCGAAAAAATATTGTAAATTTTGAGTCTGTTTCAGAAAGTTTTGACCCAAGAACCAAAAACCTGCCCCCTCACAAGCAGAACTCTGTATACTGTACAGTGTAAAGTTTTTTAAATAAAAAGAAAAGAGGTGTAATAACCTGAGCAGGGGCAGTGTTCCGTTACAGGCAGTATTGAACAAATTGTATCTTCTTGTCTGTTTTTATGCCACAGCATGCAAATACCTTGTGAACTTGCTGCTGGGGTAACAAATTGCTGTATCATGTGTTACAATTACGTCTTCGAGCCGACCAGCTCATACATCTTTTCCAATGAAATGATTCGAAAGCTATGAATTATGGCCATATTTCAGTCTAAAAGAAACAAACCACTAATTGCAATGTGACCTCTCTGTAATTTCAAGAGAGAGAGAGAGAGAGAGAGAGACCAGAAAGCACTCCAGCATGGAGAAGGAGGAAGGAGGGGGAATCATTTACCCCTGCTCCTGCTTTATTTTGGTTTTGAATAACAGACACTACTAATTTGGTATAGGCTCAACCTTTGGCCCTCTACCTCTCCCCACTCTGCAGCCCCAGGGGAACACTCCAATCAGCCTGCAGCCTCTCCACACCCCCCACCCACTACCTCCACAATCCCTCTTTCGCTAACAGCGAACTGGAGACCAACTTTTCCCCCCCTAAATGTTTCTGCTAATTCCCATTTCCTTTATAATCACAAACTTTCATGTGAGTGGCTGGCTGGGTCTATGTGTGTGGGGGGGTGCTTGTGGTGGTGATTACTCCAGGGTCTGAAGCATTAACCCCGCCAGGTGTCACTGGATGTGCTGTTTACTTCTGTGATTAATGAATGAACTAAAAGTCTTTTACCCTCTCTACCCCCCACTTTTCCCCTCTACCTTGTTATACAAGGAACGTGCCACTGAATCAATTGGGAGAGCCTGAACTAGCCTGCATCATATCAGGGTTCTGAGGCCAAAGTGTCCAAGCATGGCTCATTTTTTTGTATTCATTTAGTGGTGCATTTGACAGTGGATATGCACACAGGATGGTTCTGTGTGCTGAATGTTTTCATAGAGTGAAAGCTCATTTTAGCATGGGCATGGACTAACATTTATGGGCAAGTTTATATTTTATTATTAATTCCTGGGATTAACTGTAGCTCAGAGAGTGGTATGTGTTTTCATATATTGCTCCTAACCTCTGCAGTAGTGTTCCACAGAATATCAGCAATGCGGGTTCCATAAAAGATTCTGATTAAAAATGGACTTTTAAGTCCAGATTATCGACTTAACTGTTTAAACAGGCTTCATTTATATTTCCTGCTATTAAACATACTGTAAAGTCCCACTTGCATCTATGATTAATCTATTAGGTTCTAATTTAATGCTTGTAGAAGGAAGTAGGCAGCACAGTGGCTTAGTGGTTAGCACTGCGGCCTCACACTTTGCGGGTTGGGGGTTTGAATCTCGACTCCGGTCTGTGTGTGTGTGTGTGTGTGAGTAGTTCCATTTTCTCCTTGTGCTTACTGGGTTTCCTCTGGGTACTCCGGTTTCCTTCCACAGTTCAAAGACATGCATTGTACTGTAGACTAAATGGTATTAGCAAATATATGTGTGTGTGTGTGTTCATGTGGATGCATCTGTGTGATCGTGCCCTGCAGTAGGTGCTGTGTGATGTGTTATAAGCCCCTGTAACTATCTATCTATCTATCTATCTATCTATCTATCTATATTCTTCTAGGATATTGGCAGCGTATCCTTTGGGTGCTTTGGCTTGTGGGGTGGGTCCTCTATAGATAGGGATTGTTTGTCCAGTGCATCCCATGGGAGGTTGAGTTGGAGGCCTTGGCCTTGTTGCCTGCCAGGCCCTGTGCGCTGTGGTCTGTGGTGCACTGGGTGCCTTTCTATCATGGCCAGCCTTGACTTTTCCAGATAGTTGTGCTGTATTGCCTTTTCCATGGGATTATACCAGAGACCCTTGGCATGATTGAGACCTTCATCCATCAAGGAACCCCTGTAGTCCGACTGGGGACCATGGATACAAATGGTGACCATTGTATTTATTGGGAGTTTGGGCCAATTAACATAATCTGCATGTTTTTGGACTGTGGGAGGAGACCAGAGTACCTGGAAGAAACCCACCAAGGACATGCAAACTCCACGCACACAGACCCAGAGGTAGGAATTGAACCCAGATCCTGGAGGTTCAAGGCGGCAGTGCTAACCGCTAAGCCACTCAAAGATTTTGAATCGAATATACTAATATACATACGCAATGTTAACTTAATGTACCCAAATTTATACCATATTTAGAACATTAATCTGATCTTATTGGTCTTTGCAAGGCAAGTTATCCGCATGTGTAGTGCTGTGCCAATTGTAATGAACAATCTGTAGTCCGCATGCTTTACAAACATACGTTTTCATCATCCTTTGTATTAACATGATAAGTGAAAAGTAGACCTTGCCTGGCACTCAAAACAGCTTAACCGTCACATTCAGCATATGTGTTACAACATTTCCTGCAGAATAGCCACAGGGAAGAGTGAAAAATAAGCTGTGTGTAATGTCTGTGTTTCAGAGTGTTGGGAGAGAACAGTGAGGAAAGACTGTGTACACAGGTGATTGTTGAATTGCTGAGTCCTCTGCAAAAAGAGAGGCCAACAAAGGGTCATGTCACTCATCTGGCACAAAAAAAAAAAAAAAGCATCAATGCACCCTCATATCCACCACTAAGCAGCAACACTCTGGCAAAAACATGGAGATCTCACCTAATAGAGGAATGTTTGACTGTTTTGATAGAGTCATCACTTTAAATACACCCTTTCTTTATATTAAAAGAGGCTTTCATGTCAAAAAAGGATAAACACAGATGAGAATTGACACTGCGGTTTGAGAAAAAAAAAAGTGTGCAATTTCCACTTACCTAAAACACATTAGTGATTAAGGACATGAAAAATTATTTTCAATTACAAATCTTGAAATAATATGAAACGTTAATCTAAATTGCCTGGTGAGCTGTACATATCTATCTATCTATCTATCTAGTTGTCTTTTCCGATGAAGTCTTGTGTCCTGCTGTGCCCCTATAGAGCTCTGCATTGAGAATGAGTGACTAAACAAACATGAAGTGGCTCTTCAGGGCCTTAAGGACCTCCTAGATTTGCTGATATGACAGATGAGCACATGTGCTGTGAATCACAGGGGGGACGTATTTAACTCACTCTATGACACATCGTTACAAATGAATTGCATTGCATGTAAAGCTGCTGGTTTGGCTAAATTTAATTTCTCACCGTGGAACACCACTTCATTTGGTAGTCAAATATGAGGTAATAACAACATTTGTGTAACTTTCAAAATATTACATGATTAAGTGGTCATTAGGGTGAAATTGACATCCAAGATTTGTGTAAAAAAAAAAAAAGTAATTAAAAAAAAGTGAATTAAGAAACCTTCTGGTGCATTACCACATAATGAAATACATCATTATGAAAAGTACAGCAATTTCCTGCATGACAGCCTGTCAAGTACATGCTTGCATCGCCCAGGTTAGAGAATAGACATGTTTTATAATGCTCTCTCCAGATGTGTTGCACTCGTTCTAGTTTTCATGCAGAGTCAAAATATGCGCATGCTGTTCGACCAAATGAGAGTTCTGATCGACTAATCCTACATTTCTGATCAAAGATTTTTGTTGAAGAATGAAAAACAAACAAACAGGAAGTAATACTGGTTGCGTTTGGTCAGCCTGAACTTTTCAAAGACTGGATAAGTTAAATGCTTCTAACTATGTATTTAAACATAAATGTTTAGATGAAAGTAACTACAGTACAAGTTGAGGCAGAACTCTAGCATTCCTACAAGGGTGTACTCTCAAGCTGAAAGGACATACAATTACATCACTGCACAGCAAACCACAAGCCATTTAGGCACTTGCTGACAAACTGACTTGAAGCACCTATTATTTTGGAGCTCTTAATGGATCATGCTATAACTGTGCCAGTCAGTATTTCAACAGTCTTAATAAAATGGCTTAGGCTGTTTTTTTTCTGCTAGACATTAACTTATATACGTACAATGGCTGTTTTGAGGGGTGTATGTCAAAACATAGAGGGACATTTTGTCAGCAGAATGGGGTAGGTTACAGGAGTTTGGACTCTGTTATGACTTCCACAGGTAGCAATCCCTGAAAGTAGGGGGAAATCTGAAGACTCACAAATGCGTCCCAGGGCCTGTCACTGTGGAATGTCCCTGTGGAATGACATTGTGAATATGTGCTGGTGCAAAAAAAAAAAAAAAAAAAAAACATGCTTTTTTAGTTGTTGGATAGATGACTAACAAATGGAACACTAACACTCCATTTAATTTGAGAATAATTAGCTCTGGGACACCCAAGTTCAAGGTAATTGTGATGGTCATGTTTTGCCGTGGTGTGTCAGTTTGCATGTTAACATGTTTATCTAACCTCGGACTGAGGAAGCCAAGGCGTAAACCAAATGGGGTTGTGACATACACTTGAAAGAATTGAAACTGCTAAGGGGTTAAGGGTGAGGGAGCAGGGCATGAATGGAGAGAATAGATGAGTAAATGCCCTCATGTCTAGAGTGCGTCATTCAGTTGCTCACGATTGCAACGTACCACAGGAGCAATGCGACATATCCTTTTCACACCTGTTGACTCCTCACAATAGGTTGCAATTTCTACGTTTAACATCAGTAGAAATGTTTGCTTATAAAAAGGATAACACCGGCATGCTTGCTTAAAATGAAAAAGCTCGCATTTGTTTAAAAAGAATAAAACTGGCATGCCGTGATATTTTCGACAGAATACAGCTCATTTGCTTCAAATATCCAGTAAAATATTCAAATGAACAGACAAAGGACAGATTTTCTTAATTTATGTACATGGTCAAATGTAAATTTTATAGCATCTGCAACTATTGATCTAAATCACACACTTAATGGAGTGTTTCATTTTATATGAATGAAAACACTCGCTGAACTGTGAGTTTCGTGGCCGTTGAACAATCTCAAAACATGACACATCTGAGAGAACAGCTTGAGGAATTTACCTAAAATTTTGCATAAAATATTCATTAGATAAATTATTTACACTTATTGCCTTAATATGGAAATTTAATCATGAAACAATGAAACAATTGTAACTTTTTGATCTTTTACTGAAATAAAAAATGGATTATTTCTATTTTTCTTGCTAAAGAAAACGATAAAGAAGGTTATTAAACCATTGAATGTTTTTTTTTAACACTAAAAACATCTAAAGAATGCTTGAATTTTTCGTAACAGCCTTTTTCTAATATGTTATTTATGCAATTCATTTTCCAGTCAGTATATCTAATAAAGATTTCAGATTATTTGCTCTATGTTCAGTATTTTTTTTTCTTTCATTTACTCAGCACACAAATGATTGTGTAAGTGGTCATGCATTTCAACACGGTGAGCCGCATCAACCTTCCCCCCTTTTTATTTAAAACTGTTTGAATTGTTACATTTCCTTTTTAATGTATTGATACTACAGTCTTCAGGTTTCTTTCAATGCACTGTTCTTGGAAATAGACACATGCATAAATTACATTCAGTTAATCACAGTCATTATCATGAAAACACATCTTTATCCTGTTTTTTTAGGACGGAGTATTAAAACTGCATGGGTTTGGAAAAATCCTTTTACTTGACTTTGATGAATGATGACAAATGTTTCACTGAAAGGTACGAAGGTTGATAAATGACAGCCAAAGAAATCCAACAGAAGTCAGTGATGCAGAACAGAACTTGAATGGGTCTATAATAGTGTGAGGTGTGATGTATTCACCCATCTTAAGTAAACATTAACAGTGAGAACAACCAAGGGAAATGGGGGTATTTCTCTTAGTCTGGGTTTAGCTCTGTATTTCACTAAGGCTCTGAATACATTTAATGTCACGTTTTGTTTCTGTAAGCTGAAAGTCCATGGTGGTTTTCCCCCATGATGGCATGAGGCCCAAAAAAAAAAAAAAAAAAAAAAAACCTACTCACACTTCGCTCACCAAAACGTCACAAGTATATTTTGAGTCGTGTGAATGGATGTATTTCATTCCTGTTTTTTAAGTTTGAATGACGAACACGAAAAGGGCCCACTTGTCCATTTTTCCACGACCTAAGCAACCCTGAAGGGCCCTCCATAATGCGATTCTATTTGACATGCATGCAACATTTGTGCAAGCTATTTGGCATATGTGAAAATAGTACAGAGGGAAGGGAAGAAGAGGCTGAAAGAAAGAAAGAAAGAAAGAGAGAGAGAGAGAGAGATGGAGGCTGTCATGTGAACTCTCCCTCAAACCATGGCTGTGCTGCTCTGCTGTAATAATAGAGAGGAAATTGAGCATTAAATACAAATCAGCGGTTATTAATTTCAGCCTGACAGAAGAAGGGCGTAGAGGTTGGGCCTTTCAGCGCTCGACTGTGTGCATTCGCTGTTCCTTTACCCCCATGGCTCAGTGAGGGGGAGGAGAAGATATCCAGTAAAGCCCAACCACACTGAAGAAAGAACATAGTGACTTTTTGTAATGTGGAGATGCTATTTACAGACGGTGGG
>JAAGKR010001186.1:60481-119411 GCA_011419295.1 Clarias macrocephalus
TCGGCCCCCCCCCCCCCCCCCCCCCCGTCTGAAGTTAAACTTCGTGATGCTGCTTATCATTTGGCTCTTAAATTAATAAATGGTTGTAAATAGCCTTTGTGTCGTTGTAATTCATATAGCAACATGAAAAGTAAAGTAAATAGGAACCTCCATTAGTACATATCAGCTTATTTATAATACGTTCTGCTCTGTGGTTACATTAGAAGGTTATCGCCTATAATAGCTGTTCAGCTGTCTTGTTTGCTTACTCTCAACCTGGGTGGCTCAGTTGATTAGGACTCAGTACTGCTGACTGCAAGGTTGTGAGTTTGAATCCCAGAAATGCCAAGTTGGGCTCAGTGTTAATTGTGACTCAGTTTGGATAAAAAAGGCTTTCAATGAATAAATGTGGGTAAAGAATTTTATAAATCTGACATAAACTTTATAGGAGTGTCAGTAAAGGTTATCTTATAACAGCAGGTCAACATAAGTATTGGGGCAGTTGTGGCCCAGGGATTTGAGGCTCCCAGGGATTCGAGGTCCATTGCCACCACGTTGCCACTGTTGGGTGCTTGGGCAAGGCTATTATGCCTATACAAGCATCACAAGGGAAAGCAGGACCTACTGACTAAAAACAGTGTGGACAATGAAAAAGCAGATACCTAGAAAAGCTGTCCATTTTTTTGTTTTTAATGTCACACTTCTTTTTTAAAAAAAATTAATAAAAACAGGTTTTAAAACACAAACTAATTTGCACCGCATATGGGCAGTGATTCATCTTCCATCTACAACCTCATTTTATGAACCGACCGGGTCATCAGTAAAGCTACTTACGCTATTGTTGTAAGACGTTATTGATTTGGGTTGTTGGTGGGAGACCTTGAACTGAGTAGGAATTTATAAGCTACAAGGGAAGTTGTGCTTGATTGAGTTTTCCAAAGGTGCAAGCAGACGCGGTCCACACCTGCAGAACATCAGCCTGTTTAGATTCGGGGCAGGGAAGCTGATAGGGCCAGATGGACCCTAGCTCAGGATACAGCTACAGACAATCCACAGCCAACGCAGGCTGGAAAATGGATGGGCAAAAAGCTCATTTGTAACATCTGATGGTGAAAGCCCTGTTGAAAATAAGATTCAAGCATTAGTCGAGGAAATTGATGCAGATCACTTACGGAACCCATTCACTGTCTAGCAAAAAGATACTTGTCTGCTGTAAATATTATTTCTGGGGCTTTTTTCAGCTTGTCAAAACAAAGATCTGCAATTGCTATTTAGGCTCCTTAATCTTTGGTAGACTGTCTTAAACATATCAACACATTCTTGACTCCTACTCTTGGCAAACATCTGGTAAAATGCCTCTTCCATACCAGGTGCAGATTTAACAGTACATATTTTTAGATTTTTGTATTTTTTAAATTTTTATTTTAAATACCACTTAGTCCTCTTTTTCAAGTTAAAATATTTATTTCCTGACATATATCTATTAACCCCTCTTCCTGGTGACCTTCTGGATCTTAGGCTGTGATCGGTACACTTTTTCAAATGATATGACAAATGTAGCTCACTTTTCCACTGCCTTACAGGTTGATATTTTACAGTATGTTCTATAGCACTTAACACATTTAAAATATATATTGGCATCATGCAGGCAGATGGAAATGGTTTGTTCCATTTGCCTTGTGAAGTTCAACCCATGCTTGCGATGTGGCCTTGGGGAAAGAGGAGGAGAAGAGAGTGTGAATATGAAAGTTGAGGTTTCCGTTGTTTGTGACTATGCTGTGAAACTGTGCATGTCTCTTCTGCTGAGTGAAAGGTTAGGAGGGAAAGACCCCCATCTGGCACTCATGCATTTGACTGGCACATAGTTAAACAATGATGCAGTTTGACAAATTTCAAGCAGGGCTTATGAAAAGCTAACATAAACACAATAGTGGCTCAGAGCAGTGCATCCACCTGTGTGCACGGCGACAAAGTGTGAGGTAAAGGCTGCAGCTAATGAGGAAAGCCCTGGCTTCACTCTTGGATGAAGGCTCTTGTAATGTAAATTGCTGTCAGATAAAGGGCCTGTGTTTACACGTACCATTAATATTTTGATCAGCTTGTTTAAGAGAGTCAGCTTCTTAATGCACATGCTCTCGCGCTTTAGCAGCGATGCTTTGGTGTGTCCTGCTCTGTCGTCAAATGTGTTAACATGCCATAAATCTCTTGCCAACTTTTCTCGGCCATTCTGGAGACATGCTTTTTAATGATGCTTTTGGAAAATGTGACGTTATTATAATTTTATTTTAGCTTATTTTGGCACATTAATGCTCAATTAGTGATCCTGGAATGAATGGCAATACCTGAATGAGGCACGATGGACTTGGTTGGCTTTTAACTTTTTTTTTTTTTTTTTCTTTTTCTGACCGAGCAATAATATTCCCTTTTTGGCTTACATTTTAATGGCTGTCTGATATTTTTCTTAGAGTAAACCTTGTTTTTTCATTCATCTCCTAAAATATGGAAATCACTTTAAAACTCAATTTAATAGTAAAATACGTAATCTCATTAATTGAATGAGACTTCTTTTCTGGCAGGTATTAAAATGCTCACTGATTGGGGTCAGTTAAGTACCCCTTTAGCAGGTTGTGGTTAGCCAAAGGCCTTCAGCAGGTGATGCAAAACATGTGGTTATAGATGAAAACCAGTTCTTGCTGCCTGCATTCGTGGTATCAGATAAACTCTTGTGATCACTCTAATGCACACAGTGACTAGTTCAATCACTCAACCTGGTTTCATATGGCTGTATGATGCAATGCTTATAATACTATAAGTATAGTATATGTTTGTGCCTGAGTGAAAGTGTGCATGATAATGTAATCAGACAATTCAAGATTAGATTTTGTTAATAATTGTGTAATCATAGTTAAATGCTCACGCTGTTTACAGAGGCAAACATTAAGAGGGAAAATATCTGGCAAACGTATTGAATTTATTGCAATGTGTCAAATTTGATTGGATGTAGAGTCCAGTTTCATGCTTTAAGGCAGCTTTTAAAAGTGAATAAGTAATGCTAAATGATAAGTGCTTTTGTGCTGATCACAACTGTGGGTGGATATTTTTCCTCCCATGTCACTAGATCACTGCATTTGTAGTTAAGAACCTTATTTTCCCTGATGAGTCAAGTTCATTGAATTTGATGACGCAATTTCCCTGTTGTATTTGGTCCATATGTGGCACATCTGGATGCTAACCGAGAAGGTCTTTCTGCTGCTACAGAATACTTGCAGTTTTAATCCTGCAATTTTGGGGATATTTTTTGTTTTTGTTACTATTACGTGACTGAGCTTCACTGGCAATGATGTAGTGTCAGACATGGAGCATTAAAAAAAACACTGATCAATCAAGTGCTAGAATAATGCAAAACACTGAGAATACCAGATGGGTTATAGAATAAAAATACATTTACTGCTATTTTCCAGACCATTACAGTCTGAGCATTGACTACATAAAAATGTGCGGAAGTTTTGAAGTCATTCCAGGATGTGAGATTGCATCTTAGAAAACAAACAGTGCAGAAACAGAAACAATAGTGCATTATTTCGCTACTCAACCTCTAACAACTGGAATTCTGTTAAGCGAAGCCGCAGAGTCATAAGCTTGACCCACAGCATCATAATGATTCTGCTGCCTCAACAGGCTGCCATGATGCCATGTATTTTATTTAGAATAAAGCACGAAAAAAAAAACTCTTTGCTTTATTACTATTTCTTACTGGATAATGTTTATGTGGTTTTGAGAACCACTAACGGCACTGGGCTAAAGGAGAATGCAATCCAGGCTAGAGCAATAAATCAGGGCTGATGTTGCTGACGGTATAAACTGAACAGTTTGAGAAGTGGTGGCATGGGGATGAGGAATTGCGCCACATTGCATACAGAGCAAATAAATTTCATTGTCATTCACCCACAATGAGCTGGACTATAAAGGCTAGTTGTACGAATTGTTTAAAAATACCTATAACTGACCATATAAATGTCCTGATAAATGATTTTTATTTTCTTTGAACTTTTATTTACTTCACCACAAAGTATATAACCATTTGGTGTGTATTAAAGTACATTAAAACAGTGCTTTTTGCTGAATTATTATTCCATAACACTGAAACAACTGTGTAAGTTGCAAAATGCAACATTGATATAATTTTTTTAAAAATAAAAGGAACTAAAATGATACATATCTTTAGGTTTTTTGTATCACAGTGCAGAAATCTATAGGGCAACTTGCTGAAATTAAACTTTTAAATCTACTCTCTCACTCACTCATTCTCTACACCCATATCCTGTACAGAAATCAGGACATGAGTACCAATCCATCGCTGGGCACACATTCCTGGCAAATTGGAAATACACTAATTTAATTACCACATTATATATATTTTCTAATTTTCATTGATACTGTAAAGATTAAAATATTTGTAACATATCCTTTACAGCACAGTGAAATTATTGTTTTTCATATCCCAATTTGGAAACTGGGGTCAAAGCGCAGGGTCAGTCAGGATGTAACACCCCTGGAGCAGACTGGGTTAAGATCCTTGCTCAAGACCTCAACAGTGGCAACTTGGTGATGGGGCTTGAACCCCCCAACCTTCCGATCAGTAACCCAGAGCCTTAACTGTTTGAGCCGTCACTGCCCTCATTTAAGTTTTCTCCACTTTTCCTAAATTTAAATGGCTTGCATATGAATATTTATTATCAATATGTAACCTAAAGTTCAGATTACACTTTGGCTAACCGTTTCCTAAATGGCCCATAGTGGTATTTACCTAAACATGGATCTATATTTAACTTATCTTGTAACAACCAATGTCATTTTTACCATATCACATTCAACAAAGAAAGTATATAAAAACATAGATGCTTCAATGTCCATAATTTTCTAGCAATCTACATAGAACTTTCATAAGTGATATATATGTTCTTTTTTTGAACAGCAATTATAGTCAGTATTACAGTATTAATAATTTAATATATCTGTACAGTATGTTAAATAGTTTAGCATGGTGGCACAGTGGTTAGCACTGTGTCCTCCCACCCTCCTGGTCAAGGGTTCATTTCTCGCTTCCAATGTTTGTGTTCACAGGTTTTCCAAGTGCTGGGTGGGTTTCCTTCAGGTACTCATGAAGAATAGGTTAATTAGGCTTATACCATAAGATGTGAGTGAGTGTGTGCCTGATTGTGCCCTGCAGTGGATTGACACTCCATCCAGGGTGTCCCCCATCTAATACTTCTGTGACCGTGTACAGTAAGAGCAGTATAGAGAATGAGTCAGTAAGAGTGAGAGAGTATGTTGAGTTTTTTAAAGCACATACTTGTACAGTACATACTGTACAGCATAACTCAATTTATTGAGGAAATGCTGCATTGTTTACTTTTTATTTTATTTTTACATTTCTCCTGTGAAGTTGACCAATTCACCAATAGCCTTCTAGGTTTTAGTAATACAGATGCGCACTTGTTAACCCAGTTTCAATTAGGTTCATGTTTTCTTTACTTAATGCAGGCCAATAATTTGACTCCTTCTAAAATGGTGCCTTGGGAGTGTATAAACACATTTTATGTTTTTCACTAGGGAGATTTTCTTTATAGTCACGATTCCTTTTAGTCGCAATGTTTTTTGCTGTGGCAGAAATCCATAATTCTGTTTACATTTACTGCAATTAATTTTTAGTGTCAAAAACAAATTCATAACAAATGGTCAAAAAATAATGATGAGCAAAGATCAGTGAGAATAACTTTAGGGATAGAGGCAAGATCGAGGCATGCATGTTTTTGGTTAGAGGTTAAAATGGGACTAAAACTGTTATCTTGAAATAATATATGAAAGTGGATTGAATGTGTAAAGGATATATTCAAGTTCATTACCAAAGATATACTTCCAATAATGTGTGTGGTTTGAAAGAATGAAGTCAGCAACATCCCAAAACAGCAAAGTCATTTTTGTACTTCATCAGCTCTTATCACAGATGTTGAATGTTACTATGATTATGCATTTCCATGTACATTTATCTCACATTGCTCTGAAAATTAGTTTTGCACACTGTAAAACATAAACATGTGCTTCTAAAAAAGAAATGATGCAACTGTCATGGAACCTGGTGACAGTTTAAGGAATATTGAATAAATATTTATTTACTTTAAATGCCTAAAATAGGAAGGGATTAAAAGGGAAACTATTTTTGCTGTGCACCATGAGTATGGTTTAAATTTGTAAATAAAGATCCAGGGAGAATCGTACCACATGATCTTATGAAATTGACTGAGCTGTTGTTTTAAAGTATAGCTATCAGCCAGAAATCACCAGTGTGTGCAGGTTTTCTTTCCAACCAAGCAAAAGCCATACCTGATGTCACTTGTTTAATTAGTTGTTTTTGGCTTTTAATAGCTTATCAGGTGTGGCTTCTGCTTGGTTGAAATGAGAACCAGCACACACACACACACACACACACGCACACACACACACACTGGTCCATTCTTTAGAAGATTTTACACGGTTGTTTTAAAAGAAGGAAGGATGTCAAATGTTTAGTACAGTGGTTCCCTACACTGGTTCTGGAGGACTCTCCAAAATGCTTTGCACATTTTAGTGTTTTCTCAGCTCCCCGTTGACCTAGTTTAACTAATTAGCTAATTAACAAACTTTGCTGAATTGACCTTGGGTGTGGTAGAGCAGGGAATGTGCAGGGCAGGGGGTTGGGAACCACTGGTTTATTTGAGCAAATTGCTCTATGTGAACACACACACACACACACACACACACACACACACACACACACACACACACACACACAAAAACTTGTTTTTATTCCAATTATGTTCACCAATACCACTGAAGGAAGATGAACCTTTCTAGTCTGTGCTCTAAGATTAGATTTCTCATGACATCTGCTTTTTTTTTTTGCATGTCCTACAAACAGTGTGTAATAGGAATAGGATAAATGAGATGACAGGAGTTGACTTGCAGTGCTGCCAGAACTGGTGGTTCCCACTCCATTTGCCTATTTTAATCACAATGGAAAAATCTTTGGCATGATAGATCATTTATTATATATATTTTACAAAGGGCAGATTGGGCTGGTTTATATTGAACTGTCCAGAGTTTTTAACTGTGATTGAGCTGGAAAAACAGCCAATCCAATCAGGCATCCCTGGAGGTCAGGCCTAAAATAGGAACAACACATTGACTGCCTAACAGCTGGAATGATGCTCCTGTTTATGTGCCCTAATGCCTTTCCTCCATTAGTTTCTGTGCTTTGGAGAAGCCATCTGTTGCACTTTAGGACAAGACCTTAGAGGCACGTATAAGTCTACGTTTAAAAATGATGACTTCTTTATAGATGATCAGTAAAGTGCATTATAAGTCTTTTGTACTAATGTTTCCAACAAATGATTAACATTCTATTCTATTTTGTTTGATCTGAATAGTATCACTATGACTTTCCTGTTTGGTTCCTTTTACGATCTATTTAAAGTTCTGTTCACACTTTGGGAACTAAAGACTAAATATCACTGAATGACAGAGAGCACGCATACTTTTACGACTGCCCTAAAAAATACAGTGTTTTATTGTTCGTACACCTAAAAATAATGTTTTTTTTTTTAAAACCCTGCTTTGGGGAGATCCCTTACCTTGGCTTGGGTTGCGTGTGGACGGTCCACCCATGACGTTTGAACACAACCTCCCAGAAGTTCTATGATCGCGCAAATTCACTGAAATGGCCATAAATGAATCCACCAGTTTATAGGTGTAAACCGGTTCTTACTCCCAACGCCTCAGATGTTGAAGCGTGGCCTTTAGCGTCACTGCACGCGCGCAGGAGGGCGCCTGTGGCTTCACACGGACGCGCTCCGTAATCCTGTTGACAGTGAAAGGCCATTTGATTCAATTCTTCCAATGCAGAAAAACAAACGCATGTACTGGCTTGGCGGAAAGACATTGCTGCTACAAAGGTAAAGCGAAAATAGTTTAATGAAATAAAGCAGGTAACAACACTTTCTGTTGGTTTAATTATTTTCTGTTGGTGTGTTTCTTAAGTGCTATAAATTTGCATAGGGTCATAATGTGTTCATTATCCTTTTAAAGTCTCTTCATGTTTTTTTATCGAGAGTTGTGAAGTTGGAGGATGAAACCTTTTTCCCCCCACTTTTTAATAAAGTACTGTCTTCAACGGACTCCTACAGAATTGTATAATTGAAATTATAAAGTTTAAAAAGGTTTGTTCATTAATTTATTTGTACTTGTTTTTGTGCTTTGTTATTTCTATGTAATAAGATGAATTAATAAGATACATAGTAAGGCACATAAAACAAACAAATAAATGAATAAACAAACAAATAAATGTTATTTATTGTATTCATTTGTTTGATTTAGTGTTTTAAATCAAGTCAAATTAAATTCAATCTTCAAAACAGTGATTGTATTCACACGCACACACACGCACGCACGCACACACACACACACACACACACACACATAAAACAATTTTTTGGGATTGAAAGCTCCCAGGCTACCTGATCCCAATTTCCACTTTTCAAATTGATGCAGTGTAATGACTCATCTTCACACGTTGACATTTCCTCAATATGATTTAATCATAATGACAGAGGGTTTTAATTGAAAGTGCCTTTATTATAAAGGTTTGATCTTGTATTTCAATAAAGTTGAAATCAGTGAGAATTAAGCAAGTGTATCCATACAAAACAAGTCATTTTAGCCATGTTATTGCTTTTTAAGTGAGGAAATTCAGAATATCAACAATTCCCCTTGCCATAACAAACATGTTAAACAGAAGTTCCTATTGCAGGGTTTGCCCTTTTTTAAATTTTTTAATTTTTTTTACGTGCTAGCAATTTCATAAAGTGACAGTTTGAATGAGCCGTAAAACGTTAACGCGGTACAGATCGGCCAATTTCCATAGACAAGAAATAAAGTGATAAAAATCATAAATAAAATAACTATTATACAGTCTAACTCAACTATGTAGATTGGATTAGGATTAAATAACGCGAATAGAAAAGCACGGACGTATTCTTATTATTTATGGACTTGCTTTAATCATTTATTCCATCTTTGGAACCATAAGGTTAATTTGCAAAGCCAGTGGATTTCATTGATAACAAACCCAACAAGCGTTTTAATATAGTGAAAGCCTGCGTGCGTGCGTGCGGTGACGCTAAAGGCGCCTGCAGTGCTGCAGTATGTGATGCCTTGGGAGTGAGAACGGGCTTATTTAATAGTGTAGGTATGAGACTGTGCGTTAAACCTTGCGCCTCATAAAAGTCTCACCAAGTTGCTCAGGTCAGAAAGTTTTTCCATTAGGCTAGATGGTGTGCCGTGTAGTATGTGCAGAACTAGTGTTAAATTGAGTTAAATTGAATAAAAAAGAGTCTTATCATCCTCATTTAATATGCTTCTTAATGAATAGGATTTCTATTAGGAAGAGTGCAGCCTAGCTGCGAATCATGTGCACGGCATGCGACCGTAATGGCTGCAGCATCCTTTTTTCCTTAATACGCGTGCCATACGTTTGACATTATCACTTGTAATTTATTTTTGAACCCAGTAACTAAAAAGAGTGTTCTCAGCGACAGTCCAACGAAAACAAAAAGGGAACGCATGGCCGGATGAATGTGGAGCAGTGCTTTGGCCGAGTTGGGTTTCAGTCTAATTGGGATCATACGCCGCATGTGCAGTTTTGGCACATTCGTTATATTAATCAGAGCTCCTTTAATCGTGTCCAGTTGCCTCCAGTGTGTGTGTGTGTGTGTGTGGCTGGACGGACGCTACGACTGAGGCCTCCCGAAAGTCGAGCTCAATTTAACGACCGCCCTTCTTGATTCCCGCAAACACAGAACATAAATGAGACATGGTAAAGAATTCATACTTGTTAAAGAAAAAGGTGGAATTTTCTTACTACATAATTCGTATAAAAGCCAGAATTGTAATTTTTTTAGGAGTAGGACTAATGTAATAAAACGACTGCGTAACACTAAATCCCTCACATCTCTCACATAACTCTTTTCAACTTTACTCACTGTGTGGAAAACAAAACTGATACGAAAGAGCAATAACATCCAACTTATCCGTCTTGTGCCATTATTAAGAAAAAAAAACTTAATGTGGCGTGAAAAGGGCGACCTAGAAACACCTCATTTGTCCCAGATTTTGCTGATCACCCCTGTCTATTAAGCAAAAGAAAAAAGTGTGTGTCTGTGTTTGGGGGGGTCCCCTAAGTGTTTTAGAACGTTTAGAACTATAAAACGTTTGCTTGGTTTGGGGGATGTATGATGGTTGCCAACATAAAATCACCTTTGTGAATTGTATCAGTCATCAATTCGTATTCAAAACTAACGAGGCTAGGATATTATTTTCTCAGGGTCGCAGGCTTCGTCAGTAGCTTATGATTGCAGCACAGAATCTGTCATGGCCTTCGCCTTCCACAGGGAAGTATAGCTGCACCTGTCTTTAATCTGCATAATGATCACGTTCACGGCTGAGCACTGACTGATGGTTCAGGCGTTTCACTGAGACATAGGAAGGTATAGTGAAGAGAGCAGATGTTCATGCTAGCCCCGTTCTCCATCCCCCCCACACACCTTCAACCCTCCCGCGACTGCTCCAAAAGACCACCAAGGCAAACTGCACTGCCAGTGTGTGTGTATATGTCACTGCACAATGCTAAAATAGTAAATGCTAAAATAGTATTTTTTTTCACAGCAGTGAATCATATCTAGAGTTTATTCTTAATGGAACCTTGAGCTCTTTTTTTTCTTGTCTCAGGGCTTATTTGCGCGTTTGCGTTAAATCATTCCATTTGTCTACTATTTCACTCCTCATTAAGTGCATAAGGCGACGTGTCCGATGATTTTCTGCAAACTTTTACTGAAATAGTTGAGAGAAGAAATCTCACCACCTGTGCTGTAAACCCTTCTCTTTTGTACAGGAGGGATCTGCGTTATTGACGCTGGAAGAACTACAAAAATGTAATGTGCCATTAGCAAAGGAGCCCTAATAGAGAGGGATGAAAAAGCAAATGAACTGGTGGTATTTCGGAGATCTCATACCGCTGTTATTGTGCACTCAGGGTATTAAGTGTCTTCAAGAACAAACACTTTAGCTGAAAGGACCACGGCATGCCCTATAAACTCTTAAAGCTCCCCGTCTGCAATTTAACGTAGCTATCAGCAAGAGCTCACTGCTGTTGGACTGGGAGCTTTCATAGCCACTCAGATTAAAGATAACAACATCCCTGAATGAACACTGCACACAATCTGTTCACTGTAAATTAGTGATTGCATATCTGCGCGAATACTTGACCAGTGAAATGTAAAAGGGAATTATAACTGCAGACTTCTCTAACAGACAAGAAAGACTTTTATTTATGGACCAATATATGTAAGTCTTATGTGAGTCGTATTTATTTATGTATGTATGTATGTCTGTATGTATGTATGTATGTATGTATGTATGTATGTATGTACAATATTTTATATTTAGAATAATTATTTAACTGTAGTGCCTTCCGTTATACGTAAAACATATAGATAAATAAAGTAATATAAAGTACAACTTATTACAGTTTTCCTGGCTATTATTATTATTTGTATGTTTATTTATTTTTTCAATAAACGATTCATGATTATTGCTCCTCTTTACTTTTTTGCAGAGCATTAAGAACTGCGCTTTACACACACACACACACACACACACACACACACACACACACACACACACACACACACACACACACACACACACGAAGGAAGTAATTATGGACTATTAAGGATTGCTTCACTGGCCAGGTGGAAGAACCAAATAGAATATGTGCAAATAACACAGCTCTACATGACAGAATTGATGCCTAGCCAAATATAAACACTGGCACAATTATTCGTCTACAGATCTCCAGACTATATTTTACTTATTATTGTGCATAATTAAGTATTCGCTTAACATATGTTATTTTGCATTGTCTATTTACAGAAATATGACAAAGTCACTGCCAAGTTCACAGTGTTGGCACACATAGGGTATTAACAAATTCAGCTGATTCACTTAAAATGACATTGTCGGTAGCAATAGACTTTAGACAATAATATATATTTTAAACAGTATCCTTTATTTCTGCCAGATAGCAACGAAAGTCATTTTTCGCAACTATTATTTTGCAGGATTATTATTAGTATAATTTTTACAATACATTCATTGTTTATTAAAGAGAATAAAACGTTGCATTTTTATGTCTGAATATGGGAAGACAGCTCTCGAACGACGGATATTTCACTCACTAAGATATCAGTGTAATTAACTAATGTAAGCTCTTGATCAAACGTACGTTGACGTTCAGGACCAAAATGTCCTAAAGACGCCGCGACTCACACTTAGCAGGTGATTTAAAAAAAAATCCACTGTAACAGTTATAATTATAATAGCGTTAAATATTTTTTCCTGTCATTTGTTGTGAATATATATGTATTGCTGTGAATAATATCTCGTTTGTTAAATTCTAGCACTGCTATTACGTTTACACTGCAGTACTGCTTGTTTAGAATATTATTGAAGAAATTAGTTAAGACAGCTTCTCAGTCGAGAGCCAAAAATGAAGGGACAAAATAGTAAGTCAATTAATTAATAGAACCCTCGTGCCTTTGAGCACCCTTGTTTGTTCTATTTTGTTTTCCCGATAAAGCACTAAAACACTGATATGCTGTATATATTGATATATTGAGATGTTAAATGGTATGTATGTTAACATACGATTAGAACTCATATTTTCTTGTTTACAACTGAAAAAAGTACACAATCGCTAAGTGATTTGCTGTACAAAATAGCAAAATCTAGGCTCTATAAAACGCGTCCACTGTAAAACAGGGAACCTGGATATACCGTTTGTCATATTTAAAATGCACAACTCGCAGCGACACTGAAACTTTAGACGCTGAGTGCAGGATTATTCTCTGGCAAAGTGACTAATAACGCACATATAACATTAATTGATCTCTCTCTCTCTCTCTCTCTCTCTCTTCTCTCTCTCTCTCTCTCTCTCTCTCACACACACACACACACACGCACACACGCACACTATCATAATTTCTTATTGCGCCTTTCACTTGTTCAAGACTTGTTATAGACTGTAGACGAACACAATCTATGATTTTAAAACATTATCCAAAATAGTACGTAAATGCATAAACCCTGAACTTTTTCCAGTTTTATTTGAATTTGCTTTGTCAAAATTGAAAGCCTGTAAATGCCCTTCATAACTTTAATTTACAAGCTTACCTATTTTTCAATGCCTCTTCTTTTTCTCCTCCTCATGTCCCTCCTCCTTCTCCGCCTCCTCCTGGATCATCTTCTTCCTCATCTTCTTCTTCCATATAGCTAAGCTTCATGAGCATAACTGCTCTTGGTAAAATCTTTTATGATGTTTCATGCATACTGTGCACGTTGTGACATATGGATGATTTAAAACGAACAGTGTAATAGCCACAGCATTAATCACCTACACAAGCCTAATCACCTACTTGTACGCCAGATTTTCCTCAAGTATTTTTTTCAACTATTTTTCAAATTACTTTTTAAAAAATAACTTTTGTTGTAATGATGTAATGTTAGTTTGAATTTTTGTATACAAAAATTTTGTATACAATCATTGCCACTGAATTGGTTGTATTTTTGGGTAAAAAAGAAATCCGCAAATTGTTAATCAGATCTGCAATGGTTAACATAAGACTAATGCTATTCTATATCCACAGAAACTTAAATACATTTTTGGCTACATTATAGACCAAGCGCCATTCAAATGATAAGTTTTTGTTGCAGAAATGTCACATTATAAAACGATCAACACCGTGTGTTATGCAGGCGCAGGAGAATGCTTAATTGCATTTGTGTAAATTAAATTAACTTTCACTGTAAATCGAAATCAGGTGAGAAATCGCATTGAGAAAGTCCGCCACAGTAAACTGCGTATGCCTTGTATACGTGGACCGATAGCACATTTTTATGTTACACCATAATCCTTGAGGCACGCATATGCGCGTAGGAAGAGGATAAAAATAAAAATAAACTTGGCTACAGCTCCTTGCTTCATTATCTTCGACAGGAACGTTTAAACTGAACAATATCGAACGCTTAGTGTTTATAAAACTTCATGTTGGTCTACCACAGAGCCCGAACGCAATTATTTCCACATGTCGCCAATTCTTTAAAAAGGAAATAACGCAGCCTAAATGAAAATGCCGTGCGTAAACATTTCAAACCCAGAGGCAGCGTTTAAACTTGGGCGATAAACAATACTCTAGCAAATTACAGAGCGTGTGCATTTTCTTTCTGGACGTGATGCGTGATACGTAAACGCAATTTCAACTATTGCACACTCATAAACAGCTACAGTAGAATGAGGAGAACAGTGGAGTCTGCCATCTCCAGTGCCATCCCCAATTTCATCACCCGACACAAATCCAGCTGTCTGCCCAAGTGTCCGTAACTCTGTTTTTCATTAGAAGTCTACATGTAAATACTTTCGGGCCAAACTTTGCGGCATCGCAACAACTAAATAAATCACTTTAGTGCCAATTAAAATGCGCCCAGGATGTATTTTAAGACAGAATGAATACCAGAAGTAGTATTTATTCAATACTACAATGTAATAACTGTATTTGTTCGAAACCGACCCGTATCCTTTGTGCATCAGACAAATTCACGCAAGTCTACTATGTCAATTCGTTCCTTATTCATTAAATAATCATCATAATCTTCGGTGCAAGTAAAAAGATCATTTAATATTTTTTATCATATTATTCATACATAGTTAAACCACGGAGCACAAGAATTGCAGAGAAAGTGTCCCTGCGAAGCGACTTCTCCAATGTAAAGTGTTAAAAAAAAAAAAAGAAAAAAAAAAAAAGATGAGACCCATTTCTGCTCAACCCTGCTCTGGATTTTTCATAAAGAGAAAAAAACAAGAATAAGCAGCAGTCCGTGTTATTTCTTTTTTTTAAGCAAAATTGAAACGTCATATCGGTCCACTTGTCTGGATCAGTTTTTAAGTGCCAAAACGTCGATTTCGACAAGAAACAATCCATGAGAAACATCCTTAAAGCGTTTAGTTGATTTCCCGTGGCCGGAGAGTGGCACGTTTATTCCTCTTGACTGGGTTCAGACTGGCCTGAACACGATGAAGAGGATGATGACGATGAAGATGCTGAAGATGCGCTCTCGGCCTCCCGCGTCCTCTCTCGCTCCTGCTCAGAAAGCTGCTCACCGGAAGGTATGGAGTTCTTTTTTGGGCGCCCTTTGGGTTTGGTGGGGGACTCCAGCCCTCCTCCCTGCAATACCTTCATAATAAAGAACAAATAATAATAATAATAATAATAATAATAATAACATATTTTCCCACACGGCATGCGCTTAGTATGACCATGTGTAAATTATAAAAAAGCGGCACTTACAATTTTTTTCCATTTCATTCTTCTGTTTTGATACCAAGTTTTGACCTGCAGCTGACTAAGGCCTAGAGACTCAGCCAGGTCTATTCTGTAAGAACGAAAGCAACAACTATTAGTTTAAAAAAATATATTGATGTGATTAATTATGAATAATATTTTTAACTGGTAAAACCATTACAAAGTTGGGGTTGATTTATAGAGTGTTAGTGAGGACGGTCATTATCAAACATAACGTAAAGACTCCCCAAATACATAAAGTATTATAAAACAAATCTGAATGACTTCTTTTGGCCTAACCTGTCCGGGGTCGAGAGGTATTTCTGTTTCTCGAATCTTTTCTCCAGACCCATGAGTTGAAGCTCGGTGAACACGGTTCTGCTCCTTCTGCCTTTCTTGGTCTTGCTGAGCGCCTCGGCTCCTGGTTCGAGTTTCCCGCGCAGGTGCAGGTCGAGCGGGAGATGGTGCGATGGCGAGCCCACAGCGAGCCCCGGAGGCCCTGGGAGCAGCGCAGAGCCGAGCGGCGGCCCGAGAGAACACGACAGCGGGGACACGGGGAACTTCAGCAGGCCGCTCTGATCTGCCTTCAGGACTGAGAGATGAAAAAAAAAAAAAAACACGAGGTGGCTATCAGGACAAGCTCAATGTTGGCAAAATAATCATAACGTAATGTGTTTTCTCCCGCTTATTAAGATATGCCTGCGAGTGTAACGTTCCAGTTTCCATCCATGGCAGACAAAAAATAATCCATTAATAGTCTGAGTACAGGAAACGCACACAGTTAATTATTTATATTTCATAAGAGTTACACTAGCAAAGGGACCTACTACAACCCAGAACCAAACTTATACATTAAAAAATGTCCATAAAGTTACTATTATGCCAATGCAAGTCTTTTCAAATTAGCTTTCCAAAATTTCAAAAGTGTACAACGTGGATTTGCATTTCCGTTTTTTCCCCTCTATTTTCAGTGAAGCAGTGAACGGATGAGCTAAACTGGGACAATATTTATCATCTAACAGATTCTAATGCTATGACTAAATAATACTGATACTGAGAATTTCAACAGGCCCCTTTTATCTGTCTTCTACATTGAAGCATAAAAATAAGACGGCTAACAAATACAACTCCTCAACACAAGAGTTATAATAATAATAATAATAATAATAATAATAATAATAATAATAATAATAATAATATTTTGGTTGTTTGCTTTATAATTGATCTAACATCAATATTGCATACTGCGTTACCGCAGAGCTACTAACTGACGGAAGCTGAAACATACATTTAGAAATTCTAACTGGACTGTTCCAAATAAATCACTCATTTAAAGCTTTAATACTTACTGTTCACAGAGTCCACACGTTCGGACGCTTTTGTGTCATATTATATTCCTTCTATGCTGTCACACAACAGTGCATAAAATCTAAACATGTTAAGTTATCCAATGTTGAAAAATGTATTTTTTTAATGATGATTACGATGATTATTATTTTATTATTATGATTGTTGTTATTATATGCTGCTATTCTTGTTTTTGTCATGCAACTTAAGTTTGATATGAACATGGGTTTTTATAAGTGAAATATGTTGTGATTTTTTTTTACTGATCCTAATAGTCTAATATAAGATTTTCATATGCATTTATTAATCTGCAATAATCTAGTTTCTTCGTAAGATTAATGGCACGAGATAAGGAATCAGTTTCTAAACTGGGTTGCAGTAATTGCATAATGTAATCTTTATGCGCGTCCTGGATGAGAATACGGACACTTACCTAAGTGATTTGGATACGGTCGTGCCGACAAAAGAGCGTGTACTCCGAATTTGAGTAAATCTCCTGCAGGAGGGGAGGCCTTGTGGTCCGGATGCTCAGTGAGGATCTCCTCGATCATAAAGCTTCGGTACCGGTGAGACCTGTGGTCCTGCTGTGCCTCAGCAGGGTAATAGTGAGCCCCGATCTCCAGAGGATGCTGCATCGTTACTACGCCTTTCTGGACGCGACAAGCTTTTTCCGTGCTTCGAGTCCCTATGTTTCGATGGTGCGTAAAAAATCGCATCGAAGTGGTGTATAACAATTCACATATCTGCCCGTGGCGCACAAGAAGAAACATCCATCCTGCTCTTCCGGTTAACTGCAGCCATCCTGGACGCGTTAAAGGGAGTTTATTTAAATGAGCAAAAAGAGTGGTATCCGATCTCCGCGTTCATGAACACAATAATGTCGTCCTTTGCCTCTGTGGATGTTTAAAATATGCTCGAGTCCTCACCGCTGAAACTAGAATTTTGATCCTTTCACCATGGAACAGTGCAGTGTCTTACCTTGGCCAGGGAAGTTTTGAGTCCAGAGCACACACGCTTATGGAGGTCGTGTCACACATGGCCCCTCCTTCTTTAAAGCCTGATGACACCCTCGCCCACAAAGAGAGGGATCAGTGCTTTCAAAGGATAACGTTTTTAGCAGCACTGTCTCAGCAATAGGATATAACAGCATCGATTGATGTTTCTATTAAAACTAAACATATAAACTAATTATATTGTAAAATAGTATGCCCATCGTATTCAGCTTTAGTATTCCAGTCCAAACATGCCAGTACTTAATGCAATCTTAAAACAGCAAACCAGTATTTTTGGCACAATGTTGTAAGCCTTGCAGTAATAGTTCTGCCATAGAATAAAACAACTGTGTGGTCGAGTGACTCAGTGTCAAGGATGGGGTAAAAGCTCTCAACGCTAGGAAGACATTAGTGTTTGTAAATATTATTTCATGGTAATTGACAAAAGACAAATATGTTTCTTCATGAGGAGCATTCCCAGGTCACAGTACGACGACATGTATACGATTATGAGTTTGCGTTGTCGAAGAGCTATTCAAGCAAACGGCCTAACAATGTTATTCCCAAGGTACAGGGTGAAACATGCCTTGTTCAGTCTACTTCCATTTATTTATACAAATGTAAAATGTTATTCAATATCAACGACAACATTATTATTATTATTAATAATAATAATAATAATAATAATAACGTTGTATTATATAATAATAATAATAATTATTATTATTATTAATTAACAACAACAATAATACAAACAAAACAAACAAAATTATAGATTCGCTAAAAAAAAGCGTTCGTAATTAGTTTACTCTCTACATTCATTCTCTACACCGCTTATCCTGTACAAGGTCGCGGGAGGCATGGAGCCTATCCCAAAGGTTAAACCAGCGCGTTCCTTAAAGAAGGAGGACAGTAAAAACTAACGAGACTAACGAGAAGTAAAGAGAAGGTAAGATAAATGAGTAATTATTAATAATTAGTAATTTTAATTAATTAATATTAGTTAATGTTATTAATATTAATTCCGAGGGATAACATATGTACATATGCTATGCAAAGGGATTGCATAACAACTTGGAAAATAATCATTCTTTAAAAGGGGTTTCTCTAAAAGGGGAACCTTTTAGGACGATAAATCTTTAAACTTTTTTAAAAACTGTTATAATGACTATAGGTTATCAACAACAACACCACCACCACCACCACCACCACTACTACAGTACTATTACGCTTATTATTATTATTATTATTATTATTATTATTATTACTGTCATCCTCATCATTGTCGTCGTCAGCATCATCATCATCATCAGCATCCCGGGACCACTGGTCGCGAGGCAGGACGTGATCACGAAAGCAAATCCAGAGCAAAGCACCATGCACACTCATTGACACCTAGAACCTTCACAGTCATTTACACCTAGATCTTTCATAATCATTCACCCCTAGAACCTTCAGCATAGCCAGTCAACCTATTACTATGTGTCATGGCAAGCTAAATACATGTATATATAATACAGACTAATAGTGCTAGGACTACCACTAAAACTATTGCTACTAGAATCTGTAATTAGCGTTTGCACCAAGTCTTTTAATATTCTTCTTCTTCTTCTTATTATTATTATTATTATGACCGTCATCATTAATATTATTCTTATACTTGGAAAGTGTTAAAACTAACAGAAAGTTAGAAGGTTAGCTAAAATACAGTAACGAGAACAAGATACCATATAAGAGTGTTGCATGTAGTGGTAGTAGCTCCATATCTTAACCACTAGGTGACAGTATATGCATTATGAATGCGCGGTGGTGACTTCGGCACAAACGCATAAGAAGTATAACAGTCTCAGATTTACTTACACTCATTCCACTTCTTTACTTTTCATCACTATACTTGTACGGGTGTGTAGATATATTTTTTAAAGCGTGATATGAAAGTGTGATATGAAAGTATTCTCCTTGATATAATTTTCGAAAGTCTTAAAAGCCCAGGCTAGTCAATTCCCAACAGTCAATGCATACATGTACATTTTTTTTAACTGACCGAAATATCACATCAGAGATGCTGAACACACACACACACACACACACACAGTTTATATTAGATGTATTAGATTATAGATTATGCTTAATTGGCCCTATGGGGATTGGGGTTTCTCTTTTGATGTTGCCCACTAAATATCTACTACTACTACTACTACTACTACTACTACTAATAATAATAATAATAGCTGTTATTGTTGCTCTTGTTGTAGTGGTTGGTTGGCCTGCCATGCACGAGCTAACCAAAACACCAGGTGTCCTTTGTTCTAGAACATTTCGCACAATGGCCTGTTAGAATCGTTCAGCACAAAGCAGACTATGCACAATGAATACAAAAAATACCTCAGACATTTAGATTTACCCATTGCAGACAAAATCTAAAAGGTTCCTTTTTGGTATTATTGGTTATTTACGATGTAATTATCCTGAGGCGTGACACAAAGTGCACCGAGGCCTCTTAGTTTGAAATGAAAGATGACCTGTTTTCAGTCCCGAGGTCTGTGCGCCTTTTCCTTTAATTCTTCAAAGCCGAAGCGCCGTCGGCCTGGCCGTGGTCACGTGATCGCGGAGGGCCAATCACACGGCATATTTCTGTCCACCAACAACCTGTTAAATGTAACTGTTTGAACATGGCCAGTGGACGCACGGTGTAAATATTGTGGATATTGCGTCCTGCGGTTTACACTGCGCTCGTGCTGCTGTGAGGACGGCTGTATTGCTAGCGTTATGACCCGGAGCTGATTATAAAAAGGCACGCGGTATGTAACTGACCATCAGTCGTACAGAACACCCATTAGGTTAATTGGCTACTGTATCAGAAGGTGAGCGTTGCCTTGTGTTCTCTGATGTTTCAGCTTATATAACTAACAGTATAGCTAACAGTGTGTTGTTGTTGTTGTTGTTGTTGTTGTTAACGTGTTGTCACTGGTTACCAAAATCCTCTGCTTTACGTTAGACACTCTTGGTCTCGCGCAAGGCTAGCCATCTTTGTTGCATATACAATATGTGTCGCAAATATTAGCTTGTTTGCTTTGTGCATGTATAATTGTATGGTTTGGAGACTCACGTTACGTGTTTATACCGTTATAAAGATAACATGCAATAACATGCCCGGTCATGTACACAGTGCGCAGCCTGTTAGTGACTATTTGCGCATCCAGAATAAGCAGTAGATTATCAATAACTGCAATGCTTTACGCTGGACAAATTTTGCCTGCGTACCAACATGATTCAGGAAATTTACTTGACTTTGCAATTATTTTGCAGCATTGCAGTACTGATAGTTATAAAACAGTGCACATGTATCTGCAATGACGTTAAGCCAGAACAAGTTCTTTTTTATTAACTGAGTAGGCACACCAGGTTTATGTTTATGACAAAAAAGGGGAAAAGATAACTGTGGTAAATGAGGTAGCTCAGTGGTTAAGACATAGGTCTACTGATTGGAAGGTCTTCGGTTCAAACTCCAGCAGCACCGAGTTGCCACAGTTGGGCCCTTTTGCCATCCCTTAACCTTCAACTGATGAATGAAAACAGATTTATAATGAGATCAAATGTCAGTCAAGTCGCTCTGAATAAGGGCGTTTGCAAAATGCTGTAGATGTGAACTGTAGCTGTTTGTCTACTTGTAAATATGAATGGAGTTTTCAGAAGCAAGTTGCATAATTTTATGAAATATGTAAGGAATGCTGTTGTAGAAAAATGATCAAGAACAGGGTAGTGTGATGTGGTCCAATAAAGTATCTATCTATCTTTGAAAGATATGACTTGTTAAGGCAGCACAATGCTTTAGTGGTTCACTCTAGTGCTGCAAGTCCATGGTTTTTGTAGTTTGGAGTTTAGGAGTTTGCATGCTCTCCCACTGCTTGGTGGGTCTCCTCCCACAGTCAGTCCAAAGACATGCTAAATGGTGTTCCCAAATTGCCTGTAGTGTGTGAATGATTGTGTGGGCGGATAGGCTTCACTTTAGACCCTACGACCCTGTAGATGGGATAGTACAATATAGGCTCTGTAGTTATCCAATAATATATATTTATACCTTGTTAATACAAGTCTTTTTGTAATGTTATTTTTTGCATTATCAAATTCATATGTTTTTTTTCCTTTTAAAGATTAATGTGTTCACCTAATAAAATAGCTGTTTTGTGTTGCCGCTGGGAGCATGACACTCTTCAGTTCAACATGAGTTTAAACACATTTATAACACATTTATAACAAATTGCTCTATATTGACTGATACCAGACCTCTGTTGAATTCTTTATTCGGATTTGTCAAAAGATCTTGATTAATTTTCTATTAAAGCAGCTCTGACAGTATTTCTAGCTGTAAATTACAGGTTTATATTGATGCACTCTTTCCACTCACTCACTCATCGTTTATACCACTTTATCCTGTGTACAGGGTTGCGGGGGGGCCTGGAGCCTATCCCAGGAGACTAGGGCACGAGGCGGGGTATTCCCTGAACGGGGTGCCATGGCAGGCCACACACACATATATACACTCACGCTTGTTCACACACTATGGACAATTTGGAAATGCCAATTAGCCTAACTTGCATGTCTTTGGACTCAGTGAGGAAACCAGTGTACTTAGAGAAAACCCACCAGGCATGGGGAGAACATGCAAACCCCATTCACGCAGACCCCAGGGCGGGAATCGAACCAAGAACCTGAACAGTGTTAACCACTACACCACCGTGCCACCACCACTCTTTCTAATATTTTCTTATTTCTTAAGTATTATTTAGATGGACTTGTATGTTGAATGTTCCACAACATTAAATGTAGCTACAGTTTGTAAAAAGCTGTGGTATTTAATCGATATCACACAAGCAAGAGTGCTGTTATACTGAATATTGGTATGGCTATGAACCATCTTAGGCCTTAATTGCGAGTGCAATATTCTCTTATACATCGCCGCTAAAATTTTAAAGAATTAAAATTAATTAATGATTAGATTTGTTTTGCATGTGGTGGAAAACACTGATCTCTCTTTGTTCTCAACTTTGACAATACTGATCTCTGTTGTTCTAAAACACTTTTGCATGTCAACACGTGCAAGCTTCATGTGCCTAGCTGATACGTGTGCACAGAGGGGCAAGGCAGGAACGTGTCTGTGTGTTTGTGTTAGAGAGTGACTGAGCGATTCAATGCTGTGCATGCAATTAAGATTCTATCCCTTTTAAATAATAGAAAAGGAAAATTAATATGTCATGGTCAAGGTTGATACAGTGGCAGGCCGCCACAAGTAAATCAGTGTGTGGGAAACAGTGGTTTGAGTCTAGAAGTAGTTTAAATAAAACAATTTATATAAATTAATTCATAACATATTTTTGTTGCTTCATACTATTCTATCAAACTTCCCAGTAAAAAATAAAGTTATTTGTGCATCTGTCTTTCATTAAACTGGTGTGTCAGGAAGATGAAATGTATACCCCAGAACACTATTTAAATTTACATTTATTCTTAATAATACTAATCCTACAGATTTTTCTGTTCATAATTTCACTTTCCTAGTCGTGTATCTATCATTACATTTGGTAATGAGATCAAGGCAATCAAGTACTGTAAAATACTGACAAAGTCAAAAGAATTTGCATGGATATTAATGCATGTCAAATATTTCACTTTCCTGACTTATGGTCTTACTTGCTGACATACATCAGAATGTAATAATGTTCAGAAATCCGCCTTGCAATTTGATCCTGGTTTCACCCGTCTGGGTGGTCAACTTCTGAAGTTATACACATAAATATTACATCATCATTTAACATTGGTTTTGGAGAGGAAAAAAATGTGATTTCAAGTCAAAATCAGGACTAACAAAACACACTTTACATGCATGGCATGGAATTGGACCGCAGATTTTTTAAAAGACTACAAAGCTATCATTATTGCAGTGTTTTAGTTTCTCGGTTGCTAGGACATTACCAGGGAGCACATCTCTGTGAATAAAACTAACAGCAAACAAACACTATATATACAAGATGGAGTGGATTTGTTTTAGCACTCCTGCTTCAAATTAAAAAATGTTCAGTTGACAGCAACACAGAGTATGTGTGCGTTTGTGTGTGTCTTTTTAAATCTCACATAAAAAAGGTTAATTTGGGAGAACCGAAAAAAATAAAAAGCTCACTCGCAACACACAGGCACTAATTATCCACATTCTCTTCAGGTGTAAATCCTCTCCCTGTTACCTGACTCTCACATCCTTGGCCATGCGCCCACCAGCACAAAGTCTTTCCTTCTGATTCTAATGACTGTTTGGCTCGAGTTAAGAGTTAAATGTTCGCACACTTAGGAGATTTTTGCCTGTAGATGTGTTTGCCATCACACTATTACTCGCTTCACTCCAGTAAGGCTAACGCCTACATGGCAGAGCGATCACAGTCGCATGAGAATCAAGCATGATGACATCATAAACTAATCAACAGTTTAATTTTTTGCCAACTAATTTGATTATCGCTTTGATGACAGCTTTGCACACTCTTGGCATTCCCTAAGTCAGTCTCATGAGGTAGTCACATGGAATGTGACTGAAGAGGTGTTGAGTACTTGTTGGCTGCTTTTCCTTTACTCACCTGTCCAGCTCATCTGGATTTAGATCTGGTGATTGTGAAGGCCAGTTCATCTGATGCAACACTCCAGCATTCTCCTTTTTGGACAAATAGCTCTTAAATAACATAGAGGTGTGTTTAGGGTCATTGTCCTGTGGGAAAACAAATGATGGTCCCACTAATTGCAAACCATATGGGATGGCATGTTTCTGCAAACTGCTGTGGTAGCCATGTTGGTAAATTGTGCCTGGCACCAACATTGTTTTCAGCAAAGCACCTCCACACAATCACACCACCTCCTCCATGCTTCTCAGTGGGACGCACACATTCAGGAACCATCTGTTCATCCTCTCTATGTCTAACAAAGACATGGCAGTTAAAAGCAGAAATTTGGACTCATTTGGACTACAGAGTTTTCCATTGATCTGGTTCTTTCCTGATGGTTCTTGCCCCAAGCATGGCACTTCTGTTTGTTGTTCTTCCGAATAAATGGTTTCTTTGCTGCAGTTTGAACATGAAGGCCTGACTCACACAGTGGATGTTGAAATATTTCTGCCTCTTGACCTTCGAGAAACATTTATGTGGGCTCTAATTTGAGGTGCTAAATATCTGCGATTTCTGAGGCAGGTTGTTTTAATAAACTTATCCTCTGCAGCAGTTGTAACTCTTAGTCGTCTTTTCCTTTGGAAGGTCCTCATGAGAGTCAATTCCATCATCATTTGATTGCTTTGGCGACTACACTTGGGGATACATTCAAAGCTCTTGAAATGTTTTCGCTTACCAGAGTTAAACAAGAACACTTCTGCTGCACAAGCTCCAATGTCCACAGTTACCATCAAGCAGGAGACGTAAGCTGAATACAAATACCACACAATACACCGACATGAATACCACAAATATATTTCACATTTTTGGATCAGTCTCTAAAACTAGACAAAACTCAGACAGGAACATATGTATGTACAACACACTCTCTGCTGCATTCAGGCGGCCTTGAACATTTATGAACAGAAAGTTCATAAATGGTAGTGGGTAATGCAGGATTCAAAAACACATCTAGGGCTACAGAGAGCTAGCAGAAAGCATAAGCATAAATAGCAAACGGCAGTTAAAAGAAGCCCCATTGCTTCAGATACATGCCCTTGTATGTCAGGCAAGTTAAAGCTTATTGAAAGTGAAAGCTTAGACGTTTAAATTTGATCCATACTTATGTTCAGCTTTTGTTTGCTTATATGCTGTTAAGACTCTGACTGGATGACACCAACAATGTGGCATTATCAAGTGTCAAGATAGAGATGCTGGGACAGATGCAAATGCTGGTTAGTGAATTTAACGATATCTTGCACTGGCAAAAAATAAAAATAAAAAATAATAATAATAATAACCCATGCAGAATCAAGAAGTGGGTCAAGCAATGAATCAGGCAAATCCAAAAATCACAAAAACAGAATAAAAACATGGTCAAAACCAGAATAACAATGTAAGGGAATGTAAGACTTGGCAAGTGTAGACTAACATGTGCTGAACATTACTTTGAAATTATCTTGAGGCCAGAGTGTGTTAAGTAGGGTGTGGTGGCAGTAAACATGACCTTGAAGTGTTGTGCTGGGTGTTGTGGTCCTAACCTTAACCTTGCTTCTTTAATTTACATGAAGAAATACTTTGATTAAATAATTACTGGAGTAATTAACATGCTTCATCTGACAGCAATTCTTTTAACCCAGATTCACTGAATAGCCTTTAATTTTTTAAACAACCATATCAGAAGACATATCCTGTTTTGCTGAAATTTACTGGAATTAGGTTAAGAACTTTCAATGCTTTGTGCTGCGCTGTAAAAGTCATGGAAGAATTGTGGTCAGAAAAAAAGTTTTAAATGGAAAAATTTAAACTAGAAATTACAGGTATATTTAATAGTGAAAGTTGCCATAGGAAAATGATTTGTTAGTTAAGCTAATCTTTGACAAAGGAACACATGGTAGGCACAAGGAACTTACTTAGTTGTGCTTTGCTAACGTTATCTGATAATGATGACTGAGAACTTCATCATCATCTTGATCTCATTCCAGAGGTTTTCAGTAGGGTTCAGATCTGGAGATTGGGCCTGGCCATGACAGGGTCTTGATCTGGTGGTCCTCCATCCACTCCCTGGTTGACCTGGATGTGTTGCATAGGGCATTGTCTTGTTCGAAAAACGCATGTTTAGAGTCAGAGGAAAGAAGAAAGGAATGTTCTTCCAGTATAACATGGTACATGGCTTGATTGATGTATCCTTCACAAAGGTTGATTTGCTTCTCATTGATTTGCTTCTCACTGATGAAGCTCTTTTTTTCTGGCTTTGCATGACTTTAGCCTACCCTGTTTCGAACCCCAGCTTCAGTTTGCTACTGTGTTTGAAGGTCATTTGATGTCATCCTATGATTGTTGAGTGACATTCGGATGAGTTTGCAGTCCTTCCTGTCAGCAGATTTGTTTTCACCTTGTCAGTCTGTAGCTTTGTTGTCCTCATTGTCTGCTGCTTGACCTTATTCTTGTTTATTGCCCTCTTTGAAATTTTAAGGGTAGAAGCAACCTGACGCTCCCTCTTTAACTATGTGCCAGTAAAGTTGGTATTGAACCTTTCTTTTGCTCACTCAAAACTTCAACTCTTTTGGCATAATCAGTGGTCATTTTCAGAATTCAGTTACATTTGATGCACTACTGGCAAGCTTGTCACAAAAGTAAGTGATGATCACAGGAGCTTTTTATTTAAGTGATTTGTTATTTAATTATAAGATTATATAATAGTATTAGTTAAATGAAATTAATGCTGTACAATTTATCAGATAAAAAAAAAAATCCCAATATGGATCTGTGCAATTATTTAATCCAAAAAGGCTGCAGTTTATTTGGAGTTTGTCAATAATAATTATAATTTTTTTTCAGTAATTTTGAGTTAATAAATAAATATTGGAAGCTTCCAATTAATTAGATAATTTGTCCATTGATTTAGTGGTAACCTACATAAATATGTTTGAATACAAAATGGTACATTTAATAGTTAAATATCGCATTTTAAATCGAAATTGCAATGTGTAGAAAAAAAAAATCAAGATAAAAAAAAAAAAAAACCATCATGTAGCCCTGATTGAAATGCTATATAATTATTAGTTGCAGCCCTCACTGTGATACATATTTTGTGGGACATTTCATAGAAATGTGATGCTTTTTGTCTTATTGTGCAACGCAGGAGAGTTGCGCTGTCGTCAGTCTATTGGTTTATAAGAGACACATTATGGCTGCAATGAAGAATGTGCAAAATGAAAAGATGGTTTGAATGGACTGTGAATCAGGAAAGGGTCAAACATGGTTGATGCACACTGTCTCTGAAGACTGTGCTGCCCGTGTGTACTTAACACGCGCTTTGAAAAATCACTTCAAAGTTCAGATAAAAGTGAGCACCGCTCTTTGGTTTCATGCTGCGTCCTTGTGCTGAAACAAAACCAAGGCTTAAACTCACCACTGACCTATAAAATTCTATTCATGTGTAGCTGTTCCCAAGTTGATATTAATATAATGTTATCACTTGCATGTAAATGTAGATGGTTTTTTTTTTTTTTTTTTTTTAAATAGAAGCTTTCCAGTTAGCACTAAAAGGGGTGCAGATGGTTACATTTGTAACTGGATATTCAAAAACCTCATATGAGTCTTATTGTTAGGTCTCTACAATGTTTTGACCATAAAGTACATGTGACGACTCTGACCAACTACCCCCATATGTACTGTAGGCTTGTTAAACATCCCCTTCCAATTTAGTTCCCCTTTGCTATTATAACCTCCACTCTCCTGCAAAGGCTTTCCACTAGATTTTATTGTGTGACTGTGGGGATTTGTGTCCCTTCAGCCACAAGAGCATTAGTGAGATCAGGCATTGATGTTGGATGAGAACAACAAATAGACCCACTGCAATATTAATAGAATTTTGCAGTGCAGCAATGTAGGCCAGGGTTTATAATATCAGGTGTACTTTTCTCCTATTATTAAAATGTTATTTTTATATTTTTTCAGTGTGATAAATCTGTCTCATGGCTTGTCTCGTGTTATCTTATTAATATGGGGATATTTTAAAAGGTAAATTGTGCCTTAAATGATAACATTAAAAAAATCTCCATTCCTAACAAGCATGCATACAATCTGTGTCTCTCACACACTTATAGATAGCTATCAAAAAGCTATAGTGTAAAAAGTTACATTAAGGTTTGCCATATATATTAGTTTATTGCTTAACAATAATGTATGTAGGACAGATGATTAGTGCAGATATTAAAATACTTGCTTGATGAAAGTACATTTTTAAGATTTTAACAAAATTGTAACTCCATTTTTGAAATAGATTCAGGGGGAAAAAGCAAAGGTTATACAACAACAGATTTTTGTCAAGGGCAAAGAAAAAACATCATTGTACTCAGCAGAGGTCAGAAAACAGGGAGACAACATCTTGAAAGCACAGTCCATAATCAGAAACTTGAGAAACATGGAACAGTTCAAACTAGAAAAGAAAATTGGGAAAAGAAGGCTCACTGAAGCACATTGACACAAAACAAACCAGAGACACTTAGAACCAAGAGGCTATAAATAGACAAAGTAATTAGGGTCATTGCAAAGTAATTAGACAGAGGTCACAATAATAGCACCATGGTCTTAAGGGGTTTGTGACACATGGCTTTTTCCTGGTACATACTGTATCTTTAGACATATTCCTTCATTAATTTAGCTAAGTTAAATCATTTTGATCTTAATATCCTAATAAAGATTACACATTGTGGCAAACAAGCAAAACTTTGTTACTTTGTCTGTGTATTATCTTTATTTATTTATAATATTTTTTTACAATTTTTAAATTGTGATATTTAAAAATATTCTGTTTCAGTGCTCCTCTTGACGAATTGTGCTAATATGCACTGAATAAAGTGGAATGTTTAATTTGGAACGTCTGAGGTCTGAGGCGTGCTCTGGTGATATTTAAGTCACATCGCTTTTTTAGAAGCCAAAGAAGTATACATTACAATGGAAATGAGGCTTGAATTGCTTCCCTGTTTCCTCTGCTCACTTTACAGCATGAATTAAACACGGCATATCACATGAATGTCCTAATATTTCTTGAACCTAAAATAGCTCGAGCCTAAGGAGGCTGCTCCACTTTACTGATTTATGTTACCTCAAGAAAGAATAGCTCACATTGCGTTATTTCTTAAGTAGTTAAATTTAGTAAAATCTAAATCTAAGGCAATTTTTTAGGCAGGCCATTTGCAGTCACTTTGAGATTTTTAATAGAATCTGCTTTTATGATAAGTGCGTCAATGTGGCAAAGTCTGTGGCTGACAATTAATATGCAGATTTGGTTTCGCATAGAGTAATACATGGCGTACAGTATGTTATTTTAATAGTTTTGGCCACCAGTGTAGTTTGATTAAATGTCCTGGTACCTTTGTGTTTATGCCTAGTATATCACAGCTATGCTGATATTCATGCTGATAACACAACAGCACAGCCCCACGTGTAAGATCTTATACAACAATTCAAGAAACATATTTATTATTATCAAAAGATAATATCTTGTGTATTTAACCAGTTTATTTTGTACCACTGACACATATCTGTCCACAACTGGTGGAACTAACTATCTACAATTGCTGTAGCTGGTGACCAACAGTTAATGGAATAAACAGGGGTATAAAGTAGTTTTAAATTCTATGTAGCCATATATGATGGGAATAAACCATGAAGGTGACGGTCGGTGCTGTAAATCTCCTAAGTTTCTCTTTACATTTCCACTTACTCTGCTTTAGAATATGAAGTAATTTCTGTGCTTTCACTGTCAAATCCCACATTGAAAATGTTTTTTTAAAATTGATAGCTAGTGTGCTATGTAGAGTGTACAGTCCCTTGTTGCGCACATCAACTAGTGCCCTTGATCAAAGGTTAGAGAGGGCTTTGGGATTCAGCCTTGTGTTAGAAGCTAGTTAGCATTGTAGCTTGCATTAGTCATAAACAAAACAACGCAGATGGTTCAGAGGTGATTCAGAACGACTTGCAGTTACTAAGGAGACAAAGGTGATATTTAAGATGACGTAACATTATCAGATGTTTTCTTGCTGAAATATGACTGGTTGTGAAAGTGGGTTTTGGCAGGCTGTCTCCTCTGTATTGCTACTCAGAACTTTGACCCATGCTGGTGACAGACAACAAGTGTAAGTAACAACTGTCAGAACACCTGTGATGTGGATATACAGTTAAACTGTTATGTTTTATATTACCACTCATGGGAGGTCTCTCATCAAATCAGATTATTTAGTCAGAAATAAATGTACAATTATATATGTTTTAATGTCAAAGACATTTTACAAGGTTATTATTGACACCTTATATCCCACCATCATGGAGGAAGTGGTCCAAACTTTTCAAATGTTTTGAGTCTGACCTCCCCCTTAATGCACAGAGCTTTTAAAATTCCATATGTGAGCAATTCATAATGTGTAGCTGCTGCATCAGCACATCTATGTGTAGTTGCTTGTCAAATTGTACCCATAGCCTTTGTTTTTTTCTTGCCACTTTTACTGTATGTTTGCCATCTTTATTAGCAATCTAGACGATAATTTTTGTAAACATCTATATATTCTGTATATTTACCTTTTAATTGAAAAACATGCATATTTATTGAGCTGATCGATGGACTAAGACACTTTAAATGAGCTACTCATATTTTGAGCCTTGCCTTTGGTGTGCTGTGGTGTACTTTAACAAGGATCAAATGTGTAATTTCAGACTTATTTCTCACAACGCATAGTGTAAAAAGAATCTCTTCCCAATCATGAGGAGAGGAGTGGCTTACGGCTCCATGGGTCCATTGGACCCAGCATGTGAGATACAGCAGCTTGCTTAACACCCTGCATTATCCCCAGAGGTTGCATTGACTGAGGCAACTGTGTGATTATATGCTACCTACATTGTTTGCTCTATTTGCCGTCATAGGTTTTGTTCTCAGCCTTTTGATGCCACATTTGCCTCCCTCCACCTTCTTACAGGCTCTGCCATGGCAGCAGGTGTCACTCTGCTGAGTGACGTGCCCTACTCCAACTGCAGCAGCACTGCAGGGAACAGTGCAGAGCACATCGCTGACATGGAGCCAGGTAGGCCGCCACACACACACGCACACATACACACACACTATACACAGACACACATTGAAATTGAATGTTTGTTATAATACTTACAGATGTTAAGCTTTAAAATAAATATCATTTTGTTTGTTTGAAACATGGTACCACATTATGTGTCTGGAATTGTTTTATAATAATTGTTATATAATTTCTCCCTCATGATGATCTAAAGATATTAAAGTGCTGCAATACAGCTTTGTCATTTAATCTACTCTGTTATAGCATCAGAAGCAGCTATTGTGCAAATGAAATGACTGAGATTATATGGATTGCTGCGGTTTTGTTTTACCAAGAGTGAAATTCTAGCAAGCACTATTGCGTGTCTGGCTCCAGAGGACACAAATTTCAAAGCATTGTTTCTTCCTTTGTAATTGAAGATGATTTCACTGTTATGCAATCAGCTGAAGTAGGGAAAAGGGGTGAATATTAATGCATAAAATTTAATTATTGAGACAAAAGAAACTCAGTCGGTCTGAAGTGGGATCTGGTCCCATTCAGGAGTTTGCACATCGACTGTTGTTTCTCTGTATTGTAAGATAGCCAACCTGAAAATTCATTGCTAGGGATTTAGGATCAAGAATTACTTTTGAGTGTTTTAGTGTACTTTCTGCAAATCAGTTATAGAAAGTTGTGCTTATTGTACAGTATGTTGTGACACAAAAATAAGCCTAAAGTTCAAGCTTTCATTATCTTAAGTTGATTGCTGGATGAGGTGGGCCAATGATTCTTTCAAGAAGCTTTTCACTTTTTGTTAAAAACGGTTGCTTTTATAGTTCAAATGGAATCCATTAGCAGCAGAGTAATCGTACAGTAGACTGTGATCAATGCATCTCCGCATAATGCAGCCCTTGCGGAAAATGAGTCATCTATCTTTCCAGAACATCAAGCAATCTGCTGTCTACCTGAGATATACTCACAGTGAAACCTCTGCTTCGTCTCCTACTGACTTGGACATTGGTCACCATGGACACCACATCAAGTGCAATCATGGCAGTTTCATTGCTTCTTTTGTACCGTTGTCATGTTCCTGATAGGGTGGAGGGACATGCAGAAAGTAATAAGGTGAAGGTGTTAGTATAGTCCTGCGTTACTTTTTGACAAGGTTTGGGCAGCAGTCAGCATGATCGAGGAGCAGGCAGCATTAAATGCAATTTTCTTTTTTCCAAAGTTTGCCTTTCTTTCTAACCAAATCTGAGGAACCTCTAGAAGTTGATTTTATTCTAGGATTGGTTAAGTTTCCTGTCATCCGCAGGAAATGAGGCATTTGCATCTCTTCTGTGGTCTGAGTGTTCACTATCATTAGTCTGTGCTAATGGGCTGAAACTAACAACATACAGGCTTTGATCTTTTGATCTTTTCATGCAGTATTTAAAGGTTTTAGCATTGCTGGTTCATTGGCATGTAGATGACTGTACACATAGAATATACTATTTTTGTTAAAAACGACTCTGGTTTTCAGATTTCAGACCAAGTGTCAGGGTTCCCACAGCAAAATACACCAAGGTGGGCGAGACCTTGAGGCACGTAATCCCAGGCCACATGCAGTGCTCCATGGCATGTGGAGGGCGAGCTTGCAAGTATGAAAACCCATCTCGCTGGAGTGATAAAGAACAGGCCATCAAGGGACTTTACTCCTCTTGGTAAGCCATTTCTCATCTGCTTTGGAAAGTAAAGCAAACATTATTAGATATCGTGAATGAATGGTGCTGGGCTGAATTAGCTAATAGAGTAGCAGATGATTAGACATTCTGATTGGACATGCCTGATAAGAATCTGCTGACAAGATGGTAAAAACATTCTGGAACAATTTGAAATAATTATTTATTATTATCTCCTTCATTCTGTTTACATCAGGATTACAGACAACTTATTAGCTATGGCAAGACCTTCTACTGAGAATATTGAAAAATACGACATCATCAACCAGTTCTTGGGGTAAGTTATGTTCTGCTTGCTAATGATAACACCGAGGAGATGTTGTGTTTACATTTGGCTTTTCCTAGATGCGGACTAAAGACCATAATTAACCTTCAGCGCCCAGGAGAGCATGCCAGCTGTGGCTATCCCCTGGAGCCCGAGAGTGGATTCACCTACCGCCCAGAGGTCTTCATGGAAGCAGGAAGTAAGTCACATATGCAACTTAATCAGGCTAATAGATTCAGGCTTCTTCTTCTTGGTGGACTTTGTCTGATTACAGACCTAATTGCTTCTGCCTATTATGTTAGTGGTTCAGGTTATTCAAGGAGCTAGCTGCTGGAAGGAATCAATTTCAAATGTATTTTGTAATAACATGAGTGCAATAATTTGTGATTTCATGTTTGTTATGAGACGAGAGAGAGAGAGAGAGTAGAGGATTGGCAACTCTTAACAAGCTCTCCTGAGATAGATGCAATGCTTAACGCCAGCAACTTCTAGGAACATGCATTAGGGAAAAAGGTTCCACAGGCTCAGCATGTCATTACATGCTCAAAGTGTCACTCAGACTTTGCAAATGGGATTTCTTCCGATACTTTTAAGAAAAACACATTGGTTTGTTTATTTACATGATACGGGCAACATGTCTATTTGATATGTTAGTATCACGATTCATGCATTTACCATGCAGTTGTATTTTAGTCAGGAACGAAAGAATTGTGTCTGTCTGTTTAGTATGTATGTATGTTTTTGACATCATTCTACCTTTTAGTCTATTTCTACAACTTTGGGTGGAAAGACTACGGGGTAGCCTCCCTTACAACAATCCTAGACATGGTGAAGGTCATGTCTTTTGCCGTGCAGGAGGGGAAGATGGCTATTCACTGTCATGCTGGTCTTGGAAGAACAGGTTCGCATTCATCTGTACTTGCATGCATGCAGTAGTAGCTTGCATTTATTCCTGTATATCATTTTATTCAACAGAAACTTCAAAATTTGGAACCTTGCTGATACGTGCATATCTTTTTTTCTTATCACAGTATATCAGTTTGATGTGTTAATGGAGTAAAAACTGATCTCAACATTTGCATGGTTCTCTGATTCTGACAATACTGAATTATAGCATGCAAATTTTCAAAGATTTTTACTAGTGATGTGCAATTCATATTATTTTGTTTTTTTTTTTAACACAAAAAAAATATTTGGAAAAATATACTAATGTAAAATAGTTCTACAGGTACTTTATATAACTCCACCAGGCTGTAAAAGAACAATAATATTTAAATAAAATGAAATAAAATTTCTGTTTAAATTTATTGGATGCTAGATGTGCCTGCGACCTTGTTTGTGTGGAACTTAATTGCACAGCGTGAAGTTCACGGAATTAAGTTGTGAGATTGCTTTAATTAAGTAGATTTCAATTGTACATTCATCAGCGGGTATTAAAAAATTTACAGCGCCATCTATTGAATTTTGAGATGAACGAATGCTTTTTTTCAAGGACTTTTTTATTTTATTTCAAATGATCATATCTTCTCTTCCTGTGGGGCAACTGCATTGAAACAAAGCCTATATGTAACCTCAAGCTTGTCCAAATACACCTGTGACAATCCCATTAAAACTTGTTCAGTAGTTTTTATGTGATGCATGCACAAACAAACAGACAGACAAAAATTCCACAAAGCATCTTGATTACTTATCTTGCGTCCCCCCAAATGATAAAAAAATATATATCTTCAATGTACAGGCACATCATCTTAAACAGTTTTGCTATATGTATAGATTAATAACGCTATCAATATATTTTGTCACATGCAGTGAATACTAGCAGTAGTACCATGCATCAGTTGAATAACCACACAAAATCGAATGAAATGATTTTTACAAGGAGGCAAAGAATTTTACATGTAGGAATTATGAAAAGGTATAAAAGGTATAAAAGGTGTTGTGTGTTATGTTTATTGCAAAAGGTTTTAAACCAAAAACATTAAACCTTTGCTCATGATCTAGCCATTTTTTGGCAATTTTTACATTTCAAGAGTCAGCCAAAAGCCACCTCCACCAACACATACCGTATCACCATTGCTCCCAAAACCCTACATTTATTAAGTATCACAAACTTAAGATTCACCCATAGAAATATGGTGACTCCTGCTGGCAGGCACATGTACATCTAATTTACCTAAGTATTGGCAAAATCGGTTTCATTTGAGCTGCTTGCTATCATTATTGCAACCCAACAATATTTTAGTATGAGAGCCGTAACAAAAAAATATGCAAAATTTGACTTTTTTTAACTGACAAATTGCAAATGCTGGTACAGTAAATCTTCCTCTATCCAGAGATAATAGTCAACATGGTCTTCATCACAAGTGATGCATTTCCACCATCATTGAACTCTTGAATCCCCTTTGAAAAACCCTTTTTGTTGCAGTTGATTGTCTCCCACTGCACTGCAAAATGTTCCACACCATTGACAAGAGCAATGTGCATAGATGGATGAAGAAGTTTAAAAAGGGGAAACCAGTATTGAAGACAAACCACACAGTTGGAGACCATCAACTGGAGATTTTCAAAGAAGATTCAGGTTCAACAATGCATCGCTTGTGATGGTGACTATATTGAGCGGTAACTTTATATTCATAACAGGGCTTCTCAGTGTTTGGACGTCCAGATCCGGACTGGATGGCAAGTAAATCTAGCACTTCATATTAGGAATGCAATAATACAATGTAAATAAAATAAATGTTTCCTAATTTGAAAAGAAAATCTTTTACACTTATCAAAAAAAAAAAAAATCATTTTGTAGAATATAGTCTATTTGGGGCAGTGGTAGTTCAGAGGAATAAGGCACTGAGTTACTGACTGGAAGGTCGGCCAGCTCCAAGAGGTTGCCACAGTTGGGCCCTTAAGCAAGGCCATTAACCCTATCTGCTCCAGGGGTGCTGCATCATGGCTGACCCTGCGCTCCGACCCCAGTTATGCTGGGATATGTGAAGAAAGCATTTCATTGTGCAGTAATATGACATATGTGACAAATAAAGGCTTATTTGGAGTTTGTTACAGTGATCCTTGTCTAAGACTAAGGTTAAAGTTATGATTTCCCTGTTTGACGTTGTAGTCATGGCAACTTTGACAGCCAGCAAGCGTATGACGTTTAACATCAACAAATGACAGAGATCAAGGGTTAGCAAACCGGTTCCTCAATCCAAAAGTTAGTTAACAGCTAACAGGCATTTATGTTCTGTCCTGCAGGCACAAGAAAGCAAGATTTTAGCATCTTCTGTCAGTGTCGATTGCAGTGAGGATGAATGTTAGGGTATATTGGATAAATGTTAGGTTATATTGCTTGTAAGTTATAAGCAAGTTTAATAAAAGTCATCTGCTTATTACCAATCGTTTCAGACCTTTGACCTTGAATAGAAATCGGATTCGGACCTTTGAATATTACGTTTGAGAACCCCTGGTATGGTGGAAGAGTTACACTACCTACCTATCAGCAAATTGATCAACTATGTCAGTTAATAAAAACTTATGCACAGTTCTGCATTATTTTTGGTACAGCCCATGATTAGTTATTAATTAACCATGTTTTGTCTGTCCGCTGAATTATATCTTTTTCCCTTAGATAATAATATATGTGTCTGTTTTTTTTCTAGGTGTTCTCCTAGCTTGCTATTTAGTTTTCACATCACGGATGAGCGCAGACCAGGCCATCTTGTTTGTGCGGGCAAAACGTCCAAGCTCAATACAGACACGAGGCCAGTTACTGTGTGTGCGTGAGTTTGCACGCTTTGTAGCACCACTGCACTGCGTGTTCTCAAGCGTCGAACCGCGAGCACACGATGTCACGTTGTCGCAGTACCTGGCGCGGCAGCGACACCTGCTGCACGGCTATGAAGCTCGCCACATGAAATACGTACCAAAGATAGTCCACCTGGTCTGCAGGCTCCTGCTAGACATTGCTGAGAACAGACACACAGTAGAGGAGAAATACCTGTCTGAGATTCCTGACCTGACAGCTGAGGTAGAGAAGACCATATCACAGCAGGCCTTGCAGCAGCTAGGAAAGGAGATGAGGGGGAAGGGCATCCTTTTAGCCATGCCACACTCCTTTCAATCCTCTTCTCCTCCTCCTGAGCAGTCTGAGAATGTAAATAATGTTAATAAAGGTCAGATTTTACGCAGCTTCAGTGACTCCGCTCTGCACACTCTAGGCTCCAGGGAAATCAGATGGCACCCTGGCATGTCAAACCTCCTGAGTGAGCACTGTGTATCGCAGAGCAGGTTATCAGAACCTGCAGATGTTCAGGTCTCCAGACCTATGTCGAGTCCAGAAAACTCAAACTCCAAACTGGACTCTGTAGCTGGATCCTCAGCTTCCCTTGACAAACCCAAGAGAGAGGAGGAACACATACCTCCGTCACCAGTTTGCAGAAAGCGAATACCACAGAGAGAGACAAAGCGCAGCAGGTCGTTGGGGAGTGCAAGGAGCAATCCAGCCATTATGCTGACAGGAGAAAAATTAATCCACGGTGATAGAAACCCAGTAGGATGTCATGGCACTTGTACAGGAAGCAGTGATTCTCCTTTCATCTTGCTCCAGACTGAGCTTGCTCCAGAGGTTCGCCGTGTGCTGGTGGCAAGGGCTCTTGCTGTGGATGTGGAAGAGGAGAATCTAAGGAATGCCGTTTCATTGTGGAAGGTACAGAAATGTCCAGAATGTGGCAGGTACAGAAATGTGTGGCTGGGGTTTATTTCATTCTACAAAAACTGGAATATATCAGAATTTTGCTGTTCCCCATTCTAGAATAGTCTCAAAAATGGTTAAGCTGAGGAGTTTATATATGAAACTGGACTATACAGGGAGTCATTTGAAATTTGAATATCTGAGTAACTACATGTCCTAGGCAAATGAGATTAAGTAGGTTTCATACTGAAAAATAAAAGATTTATTCATCAAAATTCCAACAACATTTTCAAACGGATATAGATTTTATAACCGATTTCACAAAGCTTTACAAATGTTCAATATGCGCGCAGCCTGTGACATGACACACGTCAAGTCGGTAGTCCAGCTCGTGCCAGACGCATGTTGTACACATGCTGTAGCATATCTTGCATATGATTATCCAGTGCCAGTGGAAAAGGGGGAGATAAAGACCAGTCCTTTCACATAGTCCCAAAGAAAAAAAAGCACAAGATGTCAAATCAGTTGAACGTGGTGGCCATTTCAACAGCACATTATCATTATCACTGTCACGCCCAATACAAAGTAAAACGTTTTTTTTTTTTTTTTTTTGCAATCGCTGGATTTATTTATTTATTTATTTTAATTTTAATGACTTTATTGTGGAAATTGCATTCAGCATACATTCATTTAAAATCATTGTAAAAAAGACACAGGGCATTTGCATTGCTATGATGCAACAGCTCTTCCCACTGCAAGACCAAGCTCATTGTTTTTGTGTCTTTAATCCCGAAGGTCAGTTCTTTGTTTAAATCTTTTTATTAAGGTAAATACTCCAACAGATATTGTTACATACCAAGATTTAGGTATAAACAAAAATAAACATACTGAATAACAAACCGCAAAATAATAATGAACATACATACACCACAAACTTAAGGAACAAAATAAAACAACCCCTTACCTCCCTTCCCACCCTAGGGACTAAAAGACATGCCACACTAATGGTGCGGTCAACACCACATGGTTACTCAAAAACATTAAACTTTAATGTTAAGTTTTTACATCTTTACAAAATTTGGGATCATTTGACCGAGAATTGGCTATGTTGTTAGACTACGAAATAATGGCAATTTCTTTGGGACACCCTGTATTATCATACTACCCATATAGTATATTTGGACACATTTACATTGGCTGACTTGTCTTTGTCTTCAGAAAACAGCCCTGAAAATATTGCCAGATATCAATATTTAACCCCTGGGTTATTTGTTCATTATTGCATTTACTGAACAACATGTCACATCTCTCACATGATTTATATCACAATCCTTTAAGCTGAGTAATTTGGTGGCAACATCAAGAATTTAGCCTGTACAATTGTTGACCCCTCGCTTTCCGCTTTAGTTAGTTGTAGCCAATTTAAAGTCCATTTTAGGGCCCTCCCTATTTTTGTTTTGCGCATTAAGAAACATGATGAAAATGGCTCTAATGAAGAACATCTCAGGAAAGCAAGACCTAAACTTATCTCTGCTGCAGAGGAGAAGTTTATTTAGAGTTACCAGGCTAAGATATAGCAGTTTTCAACATTTTACAGAGCATAAAGAGCAGACACATCTTAACATCAACTGTTCAAAGGAGATTATTGCATATTTTGGATACCTTTAGCACTGTTTTACAACGTGGAAAGAAATAAAACTCAGGAAAGAACATGAACTCAGAAAGCATGTACAAACCTTTGTAATGTTGTTCATAAAATCGAACATTTCTACAGATCGCTATCACTTATACATTCATGTTTCTTGTTAGCAATGTTGGTAATCAATTTTTGATTAAAATCAGTATAGAGACTCTTAGCTTGTCCATATTTATTTTTACTTTTCAGACAGAGCTAAACTGCAGAGAAGGTGCATGGGAGAGGCTGTGCGTCGAGCGCAATCCACTGCTGCTCTCTGCTCTCATGTGGTCATGGTTGGAGCAGCTGAAGGAGCCAGTCATCACCGAAGAGAATATAGAGGCACTTAATCAGAACAGCCACAATCCTCTACAAGCCCTCTGCATCATGGACAAGGTAAATTAAGAACAAGGTAGACACTTTACAGGATTTAATTATCCATAGCCTTTTCTCTGATGGCCTGAAAGTCTACAACTGAGACCTCACACTTTAGTGTTGGAGTCATACAGCTTTCAGTGCTGGTGTGCTAAAAATGTAAAGTAGGCGTGTTCAGTACTTTAAACTGGGTCCATTATGCATGTTGTACAAGTTGAACATAACTAAGTAAATAAGCAACATTTGTACATTGTGTTTGCCTTAATAAATATGCAATTTTAAGCATTTCTACATAATATTGCATCATATTGCAAATTAATTTAGCATATAATGTATTTATCATACTAATTTAAAATAAATTAATTTAGCATCAACAATGTTATTTATGATGGTGCACTATTTATGTGGTGTACTAGGCTCATTAATTCATGTAGGGAATTCATCTGGTCTGATTTAGAAAGAATTGCTGTTTAAATTGTAGTCTAAATTGTGTAAAAGGTTCATGCTGACAGAATGGTGTTAGAACACGCTGTGCCTCGCAGCTTGTTGCATATGAGGCTGTGTAGTTACTGATTGATTAAAGTGGCCATGCTTACTGTCCATTAAGTACTCCTGCAGTGGGCATGTAAATATTAGAACTGAACCCTGAGCTGTTGAAAACAGTGTTTTGGTTTGATGAATTATGGTGTCTTTTACATCATGCAAATCCTCAATCACAATTAGGCACCATGTGTAGGTCGACAGAAAGAGACAGAGAGAGCAGTTAGATATTCTTAGTCTCATAATGAATTAGGCCAATGTATGTTTTGTGTAAGCAGGGAGGACTGACTATGACAGCATAACTAAAAGTGAGAGCCAGAAGAGAACACAGACACGAAGGCTCCCTAGGAAGTAAGACGACCAATAACTTCACTGTCAACATACCGTGATCAATAAGAGTGGGAAAGACAGCATTCAAACGTATTAGGTTAACAATACCCTATGCCAACAAATTGCCAACAAGTTAACACTCTATGTCCCCAGATTTGCTCTTTTATTTAAGACCAAATTCAATTCAATTCAATTTTATGTGTATAACGCTTTTAAAAATTATCATTGTCGCAAAGCAGCTTTACACAATCAAAATAATTATTTAAGTTTGTATGGAATGTGAATGTATATGAATCAAAGTGGTCAGATAGTCCCTGATGAGCAAGCTGGGGCGACAGTGGCAAGGAAAAACTCCCTGAGATGGCAATAGGAAGAAACCTTGAGAGGAACCGGACTCAACAGGGAACCCATCCTCATTTGGGTGAAACAGAAAGCAGGAATTAATCTGCATTCATACTGTGTGTTAGGTGGCAGGCAGTTCAGTATAACAGTTGATGTTAATTGATGTTAATATGGAGTCCAGTTAGTTATTGGAGGCTCAGGTAGACTTGTAGGAAATTCCAGTCCTGAACTATCGAGCAACTGCAGCCAAGTCAAGTCCTCAGAGAAACAGCTGTTGTCATCAGTCGAGGCCAGAACCGTCTTCATGGTAGAGTGAAATCGTCCCCAGACACCAGACGCATCCCAAAGAGAAACATGGGGCAAGCATGTGACGAGATCTCCAACCAGAAGCGGGGCACCAGGATGAGTCAGACAGGTCCAGAGGGCAGAGGGATCACTGGCAGCTCAGGAACGACATGTGTAGCTCGACAGAGAGAGGGAAAGAGAGAACAGGAGAGGGGAGAGCAGAAGAGGAGTGATAACAGTTAGGTATGGTCACAGTCACATAATGTACAAGGTGAATGTATATTTAGTGTAGAGTGCAGACAGGGACTCCATTTAATGCTTTATATGTTAAAAGTAGTATTTTAAAATCAATGTGAAATTTTACAGGGCGCCAATAAAGTGAAGATAAGATAGGGGTGATGTGCTCGTATCTTCTGGTTCTTGTGAGGACTCTCGCTGCTGCATTCTGAACTAACTGAAGCTTGTTCATGCACCTAGTTGAACAACCAGACAGTAAGGCATTACAATAGTCCAACCTATTGTAACTCCTAATTGTAAGGCGTGTAGAGATGATAAAAGCATGAACTAGTTTTTCTGCATCGTTTAGTGACAATCTATTCCTAAACTTGCCAATATTTTCTGAGGCGAAAGAATGCTATCCTGGTGATATTATCTACATAAGCTTCAAATGAAAGACTTGAATCTAAATCACACAGAGGTCTTTCCCTTTTGCGCTAGATCGAACAGAAAGGCCATCTAAAGTTACAGTGTGATCTAAAATCTTGCTTCTAGCTGCATACGGTCCTATGACTAGAACTTCTGTCTTATCAGGATTAAGCAGAAGGACGTTAATTAGCATCCAGGCAGTGGATACATACTCGTCCTGTTAAATCCAGGTTTCTGTTAAACAGAGTATATCAAACTCCCTGAGTAACGACTCTATGCAGCTAGCAGACGGTTTGTTTGCTCCCTGGCCTGGGCTCTGGGTAGTCACCAATTAACTAGGCATCTTCTGTGACCATGCGCTATACTACAAGTAATGAGAGCAGCACCTTCCCAAGTGGGATGGATACCGTCCCATCCTTACAGGCCAGCTTTGCCCTCAAAGGTCTTCCAGTTATCTATAAAGCCCACATTATTTTTGTGAACCAAATATATTCGCAATAAAGCTTGACTATAAATAAATAGGTTTTCAGGCTAGACTCTAGGACTCTGTCTAAGTCCCAAACATTAATTTGAAGGCTATTCCATAACTATCTAAGGAAAAAGCTCTGCCTTGCTATAGTCTTTCATTACACAAGGTACCAACAATCACCTTTTGATCAAAGTAGGCATGGCAGATTATAACATACTACCAGTTCATAGATAGCACGGCACAAGACTATTTAGTGCTTTATAGGTCAGTAATATTTTAAAATAAATGTAAAATTTCACTTGGAGACAATGCAGTGTGGATAGAATGAGGCGGTGTGATCTTATCTTCTAGTTCAAGTAAGGCCTCTGGGTGCTGCATTCTGGACTAACTAGAGCTTGTTTATGCACATAGAGGAACATCCAGACAGTGAGGTATGACAGTAATCCAAACTGGAAGTAACTAAACCTTGATCAAATTTTTCTGCATCATGTAGTGACATTATATTTCTTATCTTGGCAAAATTTCTGAGATTAAAGAAGGCTATTCTAATAATATTATCTGCATGAACTTCAAATGAAAAGACTGGAATCAGTAATCACACCAAGGAGCATTCCGCGAGAAGAGCAAAGATTTTTAATAAATTTTGACTTGTAAAACGAGCAAGTCTTGGTTTACGCATGCACTTCTTATTTTGACGCCGACCGTCACGTGATCACAACTGAGCCAGGGTTTTTCTCTCTCTTGCGCTGCGGAATTGTAGGTAATTGTCTCCCCTGCTTGGTCTTAGTGCTCGTCTCTCACTGGTATAATCAACATCTGTGCGCATACTGTTTATTATAACACACGTGTGTGCGCATGTAAAAAGCAAAAGGAATTCTCATTAGAGAGGTTAAAGATCCATTTGCTCCTTCTCTGTATCAGCCTGTCGTTATAGTATGCGCGCTTGTAATTTGTGTGCCCCTTCACACACACACAAATGGATCTCTCGGCTTCACACACACGTCTGTGCGCATAAACGGAAACACTTATCTGTCGGAATTTATCATTACTCTTTTTAAAGGTAAAGTGCAGGTTAATTTGTTTTATTTTTACTTTATATATTGTATTAATTATTTTTATTTATTTACTTTTTGGGGTTGTGGAATAAATTATTTGAGTTTCCATTATTTCTTATGGGGAAATTTGCTTTGATTTATGAGTGTTTTGGAATACTAGCCCGCTTCTTGAATTAATTATTTATTATAATAAAGGATTTCATACAAAATATCGCTTGTTGTATAGCAATTTCAGTGCAGACTTTTTATCTTCACTATGTCTATCCTGTATCAAGGAATGACACATGAGTTTCTTTTCTTTTCTTTTCTTTTCTTTTCTTTTTCTTTGGTATCAGTCATATTGTAGTAGCTAAAACATTCAATCTCTCACTAGCATTCACAAACATTTTTTCTCTTAGACTTACACAATAGATTCAAACTTGTCACTTTTTTAATTGTTGCATTTTTACACTTTTATAAATCTGCTTATTTTTAGACTACATTACTTTTGACAAACATATGTGTGATGTAGCTGACTACTTAGGAATGCTGAATAAATTAGAAGCACAGTATAATATACTGTGTTTTGCCAAAACCAGTTACAGTCTAGACTGTACTACATCATTTTATTTCCTTTGGCACTGGAAATGACTCATTATTTTGTTTACTGACATTGCTCATTTGGATATATGATTTGTTGTTTTAGGGATATGTGAAAATTAACATTTATTTCGTGATTATATTTTGTTGTTTTGAGGATTCGGTAACACTTACAACCTCTGTTTCTGTATGTCATGTAGGGCCACAAAGAAACCCTTCTGTGTATCCTGGACTGTGCTGCACATTTAATGAAACTGCCAGACGAAGTTGAAATAGCTGTTCTTCATCGTACAATCAAGGCATTCACTAGGGTGAGTTGCTTGACAAGCATTCATGCTGAAGAAACTGTGTGGGATTAACAACCAACAATGGAATTTGTTAGATATATCCCAACTTATATCTTCATCTGAAATTGAGGTTATTCTACTAACTCTGACTGTGCTTTTTTCAGGTTACCAATAATTCAGAGAATGGACAGCTGATCTATAAACATCTTATGGATATTCTAGTCCCAGTTCTGAGTGATATGAGAAGAAAACTGATAGAAGCCATACAGAGTTGAGTGTCTGTGCCACCACTCTTAATCACCCTGGTCATTGTGGCTAGACACACAGGCATGTAAAAAGTAAATAGACCTCTTCGGTTTTTTGATAAAAATGTGTGCCCTTAAATTTGTTTCTGATAAAGTAAGGTCTCGAATTTAATATTTTATTATATTATTGACTTTCCTTTAGCGGCTTTAGGAGAAACAACATCCTTTTGCATACAATGAGAGTGTTGTTCTCAAACAGCATGAAGATGTTTTTCAAGCCAACCAGGCTGCCACCCTTTCCTGTAAATTTAACTATAATTCTGTTAAGGATAGAAGGATTTGTTTCAATTTAGCTGTTTCTGGAACAGTACAACCACAGATTGATCAAAAAGTTTTTTAAATTTTTCAAAAATCTGACTTGCCGGATCTGATTTCCGACTATTAAATATAAAATAACTTTTAGATATTATCCAGAATATTAATGAATCTAGAATTTAATTCAGTTTTATTTGTGAAGCACTTTTAACAGTTGGCCAGTATCGCAACACAGCTATGCAGAAATTAATACCTTTTTTAATATAAAATTCTATATTTACATGGGTGCATCTCAATAAAGTAGACAACTTTTCAATGATAAAATTTAACATCATTGAAAAGTTTAATTATTTCATTATTAAATTAAAAAAGAGAAACTCCACATACAATGTAGATTCATTAAATTTTAATTATTTAAATGTTTATGATTATGGCTTGCAGATAATGATAAACAAAATTCTGTATCTCAGTAAATTAGAATATTGTGAAAAAGTTCAATATTTGAGACTTGTGGTGTCACACTCTAATCAGCTAATTAACTCAAAACACCTGCAAAGGTTTCCTGAGTCTTTAAATAGTCTCTCAGTTTGGTTCAGTCTGGTTGGCTGGCTGTTCTGTATCTAAGTACATAACCATCAAAGGTTCATTTTATAACATGAAACTAACATGAAATCCACTTTGTTGTGGTTACCAGCTGCGTAGGATTACAGTAGTTTCTGTCAGTCAAGTAAATCCAAAAAAAAAGTGCTTCATGTTATTGCACCAAAAAAAAATTAAAAATCTAAATGAAATTAAGCCAACAGCATGAGCAAGCACATCAAGGGCACAGCCAGTCGGCTCCCTAGACTTACCAGATTACAGATGGCCATAGGACCAGCTGGGATTTTAACTCGTCTTTTCCAGAGATGTGTGCAAATTTAACTCGCAGAGCATCAGATATATCTGAGACTGACTGGTTGTCCAGTCACTGGTCATGGCCGATCAAATTGAAGACTGGCCAATTTCAGTCACTGGCTTATTGATCAGTGTATCTTTATTTCTATGCATGCTAAAAGATGGGTATATCCCAATCTGCAAATAAGGCAATTAATACTAGTCGCAATCTTGGTGCATACATTTAATCACAAAACTATGGGTGTCTATTTACTGCTTACATGTCTGTGTACATATTGCACTAATATTTTTCATAATGTTTTGTTTTGCTTTGAATTGTTGGTGTAAGCAGGCTTGATGTTCTTAAATGGTGCTTTGTTGTTATTGTTTTTCTTAATGTAATTTAATTTCTCATAATGCGCACATCAGATTATGACTAGTGATTAGTTTTTGTGTTAAAAAATACTGCCATATATGTGTGTGCCACATGTTGTTGTCATTATCGCTCTTTATGAGGGATCATTTTGGCATCTTATATTTATTATATAACTGACACACTATTTATTAAGAAATATTTAAGTTTAGATATGAGTAATGTTTTACAAAAATTATTCTCACAATATTGTTTGCCTCTCATTTTTAAATGTACTTCCACTTTGTAATCTAAATACCAAATAACTTGACTGTGCAACATATTTTATGAAATATTTGTATGATAAGTATAGAAAAGCAATTTTGTTAGGACAAAAAAAAAAAAAAAAGAAAACAAAGACCAGCTAAAGGTTTGCTCTATTAGTTGTGGCAACATGTAGTAAATGTACTGTATGCTGTTTATTCATGCAAATCCATTTGCACTATATGGCCAAAAGTGCATACCCCACCATCACAGCGTGTACTGTATGAGTTTATTAGCCATACCATTTAATCAAAAAGAGCATCTGTGTAATCAGGCACTGATGCTGGATGAGAAGGTGTGGCTTACAACTGACAGTCAAATTCATTACTAAGGTGTTCACTGGCTTGCAGTCAGGGATCAGTGCAGACAGACTTCCTCCACACCAAACTCATCAGATCATGGCTTTATGGACCTCTCTTTGTGAACAACTGTTGACGCATAATTGAAAGAATACAATTGTCCAAAATGTCTTTGCGTGCTTTAGCATTAACATTAAGCTTTACCAGTGATACGTGGCCTAGCTCAGACCCTTAAAAAACCCAGTCCATAATTCCTGCTTCAAAAAATTTACTGTTGGCAAGACACACTCTTTAAGGTTGTGTTTTATTAGCTAAAACCTGATTCATTTATTAGACTGCCAGACAGTGAAGTGTGATTCATCATTCCAGACCACATGTTTCCAGGGCTCCAGACTCTTCTGGCAATGTACTTTACACCATTCCAGCCAAGGCTAGGTATTGTGCCTAGTGAGCTTAGGTTTGTGTGCAGCTTCTAAGCCATGAAATCCCATTTCATGCAGCTGCCGCGACTCAGTTATTATGCTGATGTTGCGTCCAGGAGCAGTTTGAAACTCTGTAGTGAGTGATGCAACAGAGGATATAGCACTCAGTGACTCTGCTCTATGATTTTTCCCACTTTGTAGATATGTTGCCTCTTGACACTTACGTTCCACAATAATAGCACTGACAGCTGACCTAAGAAGATTTAGCAGGGCGGAAATCTTTTTCGGGAACCGATTTGTAGCAAAGCTTTCATTTTATGACTGGTCTATATGTTAATCCATCAAGCTCTTCAGCATGGCCCATTCTGCTGCCGTTGTTTGGCTACTGAGATTGCATGGCTAGATGTTCTTTTTCTAGATGTTCTAGATTTTATGCACCTGTTCATCGTGGACGAAACACTCAAAGTCAATAATTAGGAGGGATGTCCACAAACATTTGGCTACATACTGTGTGTGTATGTATGTATGTATGTATGTATGTATGTATGTATGTATGTATGTATGTATGTATTTCAGCATTGCCTTCTCAACACCACTGATATCTACAGTAACATGGTATCTGAAAATGTATAATGTGACAGAACTGCCCTGCCTGTGTCCAAGTTATTGCAGAGTGTCCTCTGCCTCATATTAATGGCATTATTTTCTACTAAGCTGCTGTTTTGTAAATCGTCGACATTGTTGACAAAAAGCACTGTAGCTGACTAAAGCTTAAACTTCAACCTCGTTCTTTTACTGAATGTATGTGAAATTTTAACGTGGACATTAACCTGAACTAGTGGGAAGTTGTACAAAGCATCTGATTTCAGATGTCTAAATTACAGACTGTTGAGGAATTTAAGGCACTTGGTGTTATCTACATGCCAATAAATTAAAGTTTAATAAAAGGAAACTGGGTGTGTTGATTTTGCAGAACATAACATTCCAGAAGGTTATAAATAATACATGTATATGAATATATTCATAGATCTCCTTTAAGACCTTAAAGAATGACCTTACTTTTCTCGATTATCTGCATTACCAGCAGAACAGTTTGATAAATGTTGCTTTAGGACACTTATTACTACACGTTGGTAAAGCTTTGTCTTTGTCTTTGTGGAGCAGTGGTGCCTCAGTTGGTTAGGGCTCTGAGTTACAAACCGGAAGGTTGGGGGTTCAAGCTCCAGTACTGACAAGCTGCCACTGTTGAGCCCTTAAACCTATCTGCTGACCCTGGGCTCTGACCCCAGCTTCTTTGCAAAAATAATTTCACTGTACTATACGGTACATCTGACAAATAATTACATTTCAATCTTAATTAGATGACCTCATTAGAATTAGGTATAAGGACAAAATCCTCAGTCGGACATAAAGGGTGCACAGAGAGGAGAAGTTCTTATTAGGAGGTTGGATGGGAAAAAATACAAACAGCAGTTTCAGTGTTTATTTGGTGTTTTATTAGGTCAAAATATAGAATTTCTTGCTGAAATAAACAATTCCCAAGGTTTATGAGGTTATGGTTCCCATTTATTTTAGGTAGAAGACAGATGATGTAGTTTCCCCTCAGTCTCTGCTACACCTTCACCGTCTGCCCTTTCCTTTAGGCGGTGTCCTGTAACTACGTTCTGTTTCTCCTGAACCTAATGTCCAAGAATGTGTATTTTTGCCTTTTAATGAAAATAAATTCCTAATTTATATACCCATACAAACATGCTTGATATGAATTGCCCAATAGTAAGTTATTTTAGTGCATATATTCTGCCACCTCTCTTTCACTAGACCAGTAATGTTTTTTGTTTGTTTGTTAGTTTTTTTTTTACCTTATGTTCCAGGTTTTTCAGATATTTCTTTTTTCCTTGCAGTCTTGGCTAGGGAGGCCAACTGGTGACAGTTGCATGCAAGCTATTCTGGATCAAGATGGTTTCAAAATATCAAAATTTGTTCCATATCTGTGGAGAAATTTTTGGTACTGTACATCTGGCCAATGCATGTTTGAGAGAAAAACATAAAAAAAAAAGCAAACAGCTGCCTGACCAACTACAAAGCAAGGGATGTGGGACAGCAGTTCTAATTCATCTATGTAGAAACCTAGATAGCAAAGGAACAATGCATGGCAGGAAAAAAAAAGATCTTGGATTTATAGTAGCCTTCCAAAGGTGGGCTTGTGTCCTGTGTTCTACTCCGTTTAAGAAGTTTTTTGTGTGTCTGTCTGTCTGTATCTAAATGCAAACATAAAAAGCATTTATTTAGATTTTCCCTCTTTTCTTAGCTTCAAAATACCTCGATTTACTCCCATGGACAGCTCTCTGGTCTTCATGCTGGTTTATTCATTTTTACAACGTTTCAAAGTTTCTTAGATGAATAAATGAGTCACTTGGCCTGTCTTCTGTGCTTCAAAAAGCCAAGAGAGACACACTCAAACACGCACATACTGTACATTGGCACATTAATATCAAATCTAAGAGAAGGAGAGTAGAAATAACTTATTTTTATATAAAAAATAAGTAAAGGCTTAGTACATGAATAGATGAAGTCTCAGAGCATGAGTAGACATTCATAGCTATTAATTGTTTAAACAATCAAAATAACAAGACACACCTGGCCAACAAGTGACACCTTTCATGTTTGCATGTTCCAATATTTTTGATCACTTGAATATGGGTGGAGTCAAACATAAGTAGCTTGTTGTAGGTTGTTTAACACACTAGATGTAAATATCAGGAAACGAAAGCTGCTCAGTCATACCCACATATCTTCATTGAACTGACAATTGCTCCTGCCATTTTAATACTCCTGTATATAAAATGGATAAAATCAGATACCACATAAGGGCCATATGCTGGGTGCATATTGCAAAGGGTTATTTGGATTTTTCACTCCATCTGTTTTTGATATCCCCTGTCAGGTCATTCATTTTTAACACCAGTAGGGAAATCTTTATCCCTGCATCCTTAGAGTGAATTGAATAAGTGTAATTCTAGTGCCCAACACTAGATGGTGCAATTTAATAAGACTTGCTCCTATCATTTCAATAAGCTGTATTGTTCATTAGTTTGCCTGTTCTTGGTGTGTATTTTATGCCAACTGTCTTTCTTCAGATCAGTACATATTTTATATTTTATATTGTACTCTAGATGCTTTTGAGATTTGCAGACAAGGATAGGCGCAATGCAGCTGCAGACTTTCTGTCAACTGTTGTTGAGACCCAGTACACACACATTTACATGAAACAGCAATGTGGGAAATCCCTTAAATATAACACAAAAGCAGAGGTTATATCATCATACTGTAGTTGTAAAATCCATGAAAATCTACCCCTAGAAAATACAATTTCCAAAAGTGTTTTTTTTAATGACATTGTTGTAGCTTGTGTCGTTTGTTTCATATCATGTCATATCAATGTGATCTGCACATGAGTTCCCTCCTATTGTCAGACCTTGTCAAAACCAACTCATAAACAATACATTGACTTCAATTAAAAATTTACCTTGTTGAGCAAGACAGTGGCATTAATTCTTTCTGGTTTTATATTTAATGTGGGGAAACGAGGTGTCTGGGGGAAGGGTGGCAGGTTCTCAGGTTCAATTCCCACCTCTGGTCTGTGCATGGAGTTTGCATGTTCTTCCTGTGCTTGGTTAGTTTCCTTTGGATTCTCCGGTTTCCTCCCACAGTCACAAAGACATGAGAGATTTGAATTCCCAAATTGCCCGTAATGTGCATGTGAATATTGACTGGATGTCCTACCACGGTTGTACAAAATGTAAATAGATACAATAGTCACCATTGGCCTCCAGGGTCCCTAGTTGGACTTCAAAGGTTTAATAGATGGATGAAATGTTGTATCAGGTTTAAGTGCAACAGTCAACATTGGTAATTTCTTTCTAATAGAAATATATATAAAAATAGGAATAATGTGGAACATTATGCAAATATTAATTTTAAAAATCTCTCTATAAAAAACATTATCTCATTCAAATCTAAATTCAACATTCATTTCTTAGAGAACTGTTTTTAATAAATGCTATCTAATGTGAAGCACACATGGCCCTCTAGCGGCTGACTATGGTACAATTTTTAACAAAGTACACAATGGGGATGGGAATCATGGCAAACAAACAAACAAACAAAAAAGTCCTTTTATTTTGCCCTTAAGAAAGAAAAAAAAGTTTACCAAGTTCTCAAATGTCATTAATGTGTCTGTTAATGCTCCAGAGCAAATACTTATTAGATAATGATTTCTGGCATATCTCTTTTCAGAGTCTACATATTTTAAATGAGCACCAGGCCGGGTTTACCATGCACCTGCCCCTTTGCCGAAGCAGATTTGACATCTTTGCCACTACCCACTAACCTACCCCTCTTATTCTAAGTAATAATTGCTTGGTTTATATTATACACTGGAACACAAAAATGACTACTGTCAGTAATGAACAGTAGTTACCAATCAATATAATTAACCCCAAAAAATTGTTTTAGCATATGCAGTATCCATCATCCTTTTGTTGCTGTGCCTAAACAATTTGTTGAGAAAACTTTTTCATATACCAATACATATTTTTATATGAGTTATTTAGTGATAATTAAAAGAGCTTGGTTGATGATTGGCGAGTGGTTTGTACATTTTTGGAGAGCCAAAACATCTTAAGCCATTTGTTTAAAAGAAATCAAGTTGTACTTTTTAGCAGTTTCATCCAGGTTGATATGAACAGATTGATGACCTCTGTTTATTTCTGTTGCTGTGTTGATTGAATGTTTGTCATGATCCTGTATTTTAAGATAAATTTTTTTTGTTTAAAAATCTTAAAAAGATCCTCACCATATATTCAAAATGACTGAATAATCTAGATGATTCAGACTAGTACTCAAAACAGACCTTTCAGAAAGCTTTGTAAAATTCAGACACTTACAGTAATTATCCATCCATCCATCCATCCATCCATCCATCCATCCATCCATCCATTTAAGCCATCATCATGAATAATGGGTGGCTGCAATGACTTATGACTTCACAACTACAACCATTGCCCATTTATGTTTCTGATTATCCCAACCTACTTGCAAGACCACAAACACTAACCAGATATTTTGGAAAAGCCAGTCAGGATACAAGGATGTCTTTGAACTGTGAGGGGAGGCAGAACATCTGGATGAAACCCACGAAGCATGGGGAGAACATGCAAATTCTACCCACACATACTGGAATATTCAAACTCCTAAATGTGGAGGTGTTATTCCTTAGTTCTGAAAAATGTAATTTGAAACATAAAGTTGTGGACACTACCATACACATGTTATACAGCTGGCATTATGTATGTTGGTGCTGGACAACATGAGAGGCCAACATGTTCATTTTTGAGTGATGTGGAAAATGACCATAGGACCATGTGGCCATCTTGTTCACCTGTAGTGAACTGCAATTATAAGGCAACCTTTATACAACCTTTATAAGGCAACCTGAATCATGCTGCGTACAAAGACAACCCAATGCCTGATGGGCTCAACAAAAACAGTCTGTTTCATCTGATCCCTTGAATGGGTATAATCCAAACCTCAAATACAAGCAACTTGTCTGTGTTTCCTTCTTTTAATTATGTTTTCATAGCTAGTATTGCCAGAGTCCCTTTTTGCACTCTACACTAAATACAGTATGCATTCACCTTATACACATGAATGTGACCATACCTAACTGTTATCTCTCTTCTCTTCTTTTTTTCCCTCTTCTCTCTCCCTGTTTCTCTCTGCTGAGCTACACATGTTGCTCTTGAGCTCCCAGTAATCCAGACCCCCCCCTGTGGACCTGTCTGGTCTTCTTGGATGCAAGCAAATTGGCAAGGTTCCACTTTACCATAAAGGTGTTATTAGACTCTGCTGATGCAAACAGATGTTCCCTGATGTCGTGTAACTGCAGTCACTCAATAGTTTGGCGGATACAAGGACTGAAATTCCTACAAACAGTTTTATACCTGAGCCTCCAATACTGAAACTGGACTCCATATTAATTTAAACACATCTCCTGTTATATTGAATTTCCAATATGGGTTCCCTGTTTATTCAGTTTCCTCACAAAGTTTTTTCCTATTGCAATCTCTGGGGGTTTTTCATTGCCAAAGTTGCCCCTCACAGAATGACAATCTGATCATTCTGATTCATACATATTTTTTCACACTTTTCATACTCACTCACACACACTACAGGCAATTTGGGAATGCCAATTACCTTAACCTGCATGTCTTTGGACTGTGAGAGGAAACCAGAGTACCCGGAGGAAACCCACCAAGCATAGGGAGAACATGCAAACTCCATGAACACAGACCCCTAGGCACCCTGGAGGTGCAAGGTCACACTGCTAACAACTAAGCCACTATGTGGCCCACTTTTCATACTCTTTTCATTTTCTTTAGATTCTATAAAGCTGCTGGGCGACAATTACCATTGTTAAAACTGCTTTATAAATAAATTTAATTAAAATAACTATAAATAATGCCAACTTTGGGTTAACCATTCCTGAATAAACATTTAGAAATAAAAAAAGTTATGTGTCCTATGAATAACCAGAACATTACTGTACTCGTTAAAATAATTATATATACAAATATTTGTATATTTGGATTTTGTTCATGAAACTGTACTGAAATAAAAAAAATATTTTGCAGTAAAATATATCCCTTGTCCTTGACAAGTCCAGGTGCAAGATTATTTGAGAAACTTGGATTTTTGGCGCCTCAAAGTATCTCAGAAATGTATATTTAAAAAAAATCACATTGTATCCGTATGCCCAGATATTCCTCAAAAATAAATATTTGTTTGTCCTGTGTTTATTCATTTTAATGAACAAAAGAATGGAGAGAGAGAGAGAGAGAGAGAGAGAGAGTTGTCATATACGAGATTACAGCACTATTATTTTTCGAATATGTTGTTTCCAAAAAGGCAAATATTTGAACAGAATGGAACCCATTAACACACACACACACACACACACACACACACACACACTTCCGGGTCACAGTTCCCGCGGTGGGCCAATCAGATTGCTTACTGTCGCTAGCCGATGCTATAGCAGACACTAGCCTTCTCCGCTGCTGAGCTGGAGGTATGTCCGATAGATTGGAGATATATTTTGACGCCGAAAAACAAAATGAGTCGTGCATTAATGCTGTGCGAGTTTTAATAGACGTACACGGGGATCTATCTGGCTAGTTATCGCGCTAAATTCATTTAGTGGTGCTCGCTAGCCAGCTTGCTAATGTGTGTTTGAGTTTTATGGGATGCTGTTAGCTAGCACGGATGGAAAGCAGCAGTCTTGACTAAACGATGTCTCTCTGCTCAGAGTGCTGTGTTAATTCGGTTAGCTAAACGTATTTTTTTTAGTATTTATTTAAATATTCAGTTTTTAAAACACAACTAATAGTTACAGCCTTGTTTAATTTCCGTAGCTGGCTGACTCCACTGTATGTGTTTGGAAACCGCCATTTTTTTTTTCTGAAGAGGCGAGGGAATTTTGAGTAAGAGTTGGGAGAGTTTAGCCCGCCAGATTGGTCTCGTTTTTTGTTTAAACCCACACATTATTGTATTTTCCTTCTCTCGTTTGTACAAAATGAGTAAAGTCGTAACTGAAAACAAAAAATGTTGCTAATGGTAACGTTAAACCATTGTGGTGTTAGTCGCAGCATAATCGTGATTAATCGAATAGCGGTAATCGCTAACTAAGGCTCTATTTTCTCATTTCACCATCCTGCCCTCATGCCGCCTATTCTGTTAAGTTGGATAGATTCTAGGAAATACTCCCTACTGCTTGATTTCTTTTTACCTGGAGATCATATTCAGTTAATTAGATCTAAATGTCAGTGTAATTCAAATAAGAAATAGTTCTTGCCAAGAAAGTTGGCATTTAAAAGGTATCTAACCTGGAGAATGATTAAAGTTGTCTTGGAAATCATCTGGAAAGTCTGTTTTCCAAGACACAGACTTTATGCCTTTCCGCAATAGATGTACTTATCTTCTACACACTGCATTTTCACATCACATTTTGTTTCCCATTTGTATGATGGTTAATGAGGACTCAGAAAGAAAGTTTTGGTCAACACCAAGAACATTTCAACTTTCCGACGTTAAATGTCTGGAAAGGAGAAGCAACGCCTTTTCTGGTCCAATTTAATTTTGTGAAATGCAAAATAAATAAATAAATAAATATAATAATAATATATATATATATATAGCTCTGAATTATATGAGCTACTTTGGACTGAATTGAGACATTTAAAACAGATCAGATTTATGATATAAGTTGTTTCTTAAACGTATTTACTTTGTGCAGTGCTATATGTGGAAAGGAAATTGGAGACAAATCAGGACTGTTTTGGTTTTTTGTAGAGTCTTTTATCAATGTCTTAAACAAACAATGGATCAGTTTTGTAAAGAGAGAAAAGGGCAGTGGACTAATCCTCTGACGCACTCAGACATTGGATGCATCAGCAGGTCTCTTTCTGGCAGTCTTTTTCAGAAAGGCTTTGGATCAGTGGCCTTTCATTGACCTTTTAAAGATGAATACCCTGGAAGAACAGAGGAGATTCAGGAACAGCCAAATGTTGGACACATCTTACCTTGGCAACTGGGATTGCTCATTGCCAAGTGATGTCATTTAATGGGGTACTTAAGCTATTGCCTTAGTAATTATGGAGATTTTAGAACAGAATGGCATTGGGTTTCATCCTATAATGTAATGTAACTAATTTTAGCATGTATTTATAAAGAATAATTTTGTAAAGATTTACATTTTCCCCTTATTTTTAGGTGTCTCTAAGTATTCTGTATTTGTTTTCTAGTTGATGATAAAAGCCTGTTTATCAGTCTGTGACTGCTTATTAACTCAAATATGAAATAATAAAATATGTATTTATTGTATTCGTATATATTGAGAACTACAAGATTTACCATGGATTTGTCTTTCATGTTGTATGCAAATTAATGTAGCAGCAAGTAAAATTATGGTATAAAATAATGCTATGAAAGTGACCACTACTGTGAATATTTCAATTTAAACTGAAGCATTGGATATCACCTTCACAATGACAATGTGCTGCCATTTACCTGGAGCAAGTCTTTTACCTTTGCCAACTTGATGATTTTGCTGCATCACTCAGGGTGTTGCATTAGGTCATACAAGTATTCTGCCATCTTGTGGATAAAACATTGTGACCTCTGTTTGCTTAGTTTTATCTTATTAGTTGGCTCAATTTATGTTTTCCTCACAGAGAAGATAAAGTTTTCCTGTTGTATAAGTAGTACAGACAAAGTATATGGTTTATAGTGGTATCTTTTCAATTTCAGAAACTTTTCTAGATTTTCAAATTTTGATTCTTCTCTAGGCACAATCTTTTGGATATACTCCTATGGAAAAGATGGTCAGGTGAAGGATCCAGGATGACATCTGTCCAGCGAGAACAAAACCGAATCTGTTAAATATAAACGGAAAATAGTGTTTGCACTGTGGGATGAGGTAGTAGGTTGTGTAGTTTTAGGGTCACACCCACACTGGGAGATAACTATACAGCCTACTGTCTTTCTCAGGGTGCCAAGGAAGCATCTGCATCATCTTGTGCCATATGTTGGGGATGTGGTAAATGAGGGTTAAGTCATTAAACTTGGAACTTAAAGTTCTTACTTGTTGAATGATTGATTGTTATTCCTTTCACAGTGTGAGGTAGTAGATTGTATAGTTGTGGGATAGTTATTTTATCCTGTCTGGAAGATAACTATACAATCTATTGCCTTCCCTGCGAAGTGGATAGTCACAGTCAATTTATATCTTTAAATTATTTAAATCTAAAACAGTGATTTCTTTTTTTTAAATAAAGAATTGATTCTGAATTAATAAATAAATGATCTTTATGGAGTCTTGTGGTCTGCTGACTTTTATCTGTATTTATTTATTTACATTTTCTTTGTTAAATCACAGTATTACAATTGTCTACACATAAATATAATTTTAGCCTTATTGTTTGCTTAAAATATTTATAGAATTGTTAAAAATTCATGATGTACCTTATATGGTGCAATTTTCTTGAAGATTTATGCAGTGTTAGTTTTGTAGGTTTCCGTAATCCACCAGTCTAGTTTTTGTCAGGTAGTTAAACAGAGCAAAACAGTTAAAGCGGAGCATAATTTACTCGGTGGTTTTGCTGGAGTTTTCATTAAATTCAGCCCTCATCCGGAAGATGGCGCTCTTTAATAATCTATCATTAGCCAAGCAATGAGGCCAGTAGGTCATATAGAACCTAAACCCTCTAAGATTAAACGATGATATTTTGCAATATCTGAACTAGCCGTTTCTGGGTATTAAATTTAGCCCAATTTATCCTTCTGTCTTGCTTAAAAGTTTTGTAAATCAGTCAGCATGTCCATTATAATATTGACAACATTGTAAAACATCACTCTTATAGAAAGCCGTTTATGAGATCCACTGACTTTCTGCTTGTCTGACACATAGCCTATTGATTGTGTACTGGAGTTTGTAGTTGACACTATAAAGAAAACACTGGAATCACCACTGGGTTTCGCTACAGCTGTTTAGTAATTTTATCCAAACTGAAGTTTAAAATGATTTTCAAACGCATTGGGTTGCAGATAAAAATCAAAGGCTTCAACACCTTAAATCGTTGTGCTGACAAACTACTATTAGTTTGAAAGCAGTCATGTAACTGTTATCAATTGCTTTAGTGGAGACAGATCCTTTTCATGTCTAGTGCTGTATTGAGTGCGTCAGTAATATTTCATTAAATGCTTTTGAAAAGATACCAGAACTTGGTCAGATGCATGAAAGTTTTTGTATACTTAGGTCACACGCTCCAGGGGTGCTCAAGAATAAAATTATTATATTAGAGTAATAATAGACTTGGTCTTGATGAACATTTGTGAGTTTTATTCCATATAGGCACAATTTACTGGGCTGTTAAATATGCAGTCAAAAGAAATGATTGATGATTTAGGAACTTTGAAACAGTGATGTGCATGAGATGCTTTTCAGCACATAATTTGTCATAATGATAAATATAAAGAAGCAAACATACTGATTTGTAACATATTTAATGCACTAATTTTAGCTTGGAAGTGTTTGTCAAATTGATTTGATTACTTGCATGGTTGCTTTTCTGTAAAAGTTTTAAAATGGAACAATTCCCCCCATATGTTCTACAGGAACTCATACTGACTAAGTAAGCATATTTAATAAGATGATGAGTAGTGCGGGGGGCGGGGGGGGGGGGGGGGGAGTAC
>JAAGKR010001186.1:119431-137590 GCA_011419295.1 Clarias macrocephalus
GGGGGGGAGTACAGGGGCACCGAGAAGAGAATAAAAACCACTCTCATGGGAGGAGCAAACGGGTGCAGGCAAAAGAGATAAAAAGCTCTGTTAAAGAAGCGCGAGCTACCGCGCGGATTAACCTCCATCAGGCTAGACAAACACCGCACACTGGGAAAGAAATCTTTAACCTGTTCGCGCATTTCCGCCAGGTTCTGATTGACGGTTTTAAATGACGTCTAAATTAGACTTCTTCCCCAAATTAGACACCAGGTAAGGGCAGTTACGCGGAAGCAGACTCGGGACCAGTCTCTGCATTCAAAGGCATTTCAGAGTCAACTCGAGGGCTTCAGCCTCGCGGCGTTTTGCGCACCGGAACTCAGCGGATCAAGCAATTCCTCTGGAGATGAACTCTATGTAATAGCACTGTAATACCCCGTACCAGATCGGAGGACCTGCAGAGAAAGCAAGGACAGAAATGAGAAATTATCTTGTGTAATTATTTCAACTTTTGTTTAAGCGCTTCAGCGGTACATACATGCCGAGGGCGCTTTCGGAGCTCAGAAGGATCTCAGCTCAGGTGTGCGGTGGAGCGCTGCATCCCCGCTAAAGCAGGGACCTTACACACACACACACACACACACACACACTAGATTCACACTCTTTGCCTAACTAAAGCAAAGGGCACCATGAGCAGGAAAACGCGCCGCTGGATTTTTCACATTTTCCTCTGTCTAGGGATTATTTATCTAAAAATCGGGTAAGTTTATAGATTCATTAATGAAGTTCTAATAATCACAGAACAATGACTAATGCATGCTTATATGTGAAGCTTGTTTTTGATGAGTGATGCTTTCCTCAGTTGAAAAAAATGTCATATATATATATTTATATCTGTAATATTGAAGGAAAGACTATATAGGCTAGTGTATGCGTATTAAAATGAGCATGTTTCATGCGGTGTTTTACACCACAGACATATCCTAGTGCGCTATTTACATAATACACTGGTAATAAACTATTAAATGGCTGATGCGCACTTTACATTCCATGTCGCGCGCTTGCTGCATTAGTTCAGTGCATTAGTTATAATGATAATAATTACTCTTATTAAAGAAGGGAAGTGAAGTCAAAGGAAAGGAAATCTAATATGTAACCACGCGTCCACGTGGGAATCTATATTCCATTTTAAAAATAAACAGCCAAATCTGGAAACGTCAGTAAAACGACGTAGAACATCGTCTCCACGTTGTGTTTAATTGGATGCGCCACGCGTCTCTCATCTCGCGCTATTCTATACATTATTTATCGATTCATTTATTCATGTAATGTTTTATTATTATTATTATTATTATTATTATTATTATTATTATTATTATTATTTACCTCCACAGCGGCTTCACATCCGTGGTGGCACTGGGAGCGAGCATCATCTGTAATAAAATCCCGGGTCTTGCCCCCCGACAGCGGACGATCTGCCAGAGCCGACCGGACGCGATCATCGTGATCGGAGAAGGAGCGCAGATGGGCATCAACGAGTGCCAGTTCCAGTTCCGCCACGGCCGCTGGAACTGCTCTGCCCTCGGAGAGAGGACCGTCTTTGGAAAAGAGTTGAAAGTGGGTATGTTACACAACCATTTACTGTATCCGTAGACTTAGAGGAAACCTATTTCTGGGCTATAGTCTTAATTCTATTGTAATACACATTATAGCAATTTGCATGCAGGTTTATGATCAGAGTGCTATGAAAAACTGGCACATTCAAAACTTATGTCAGTTGAGTTGAACATGGTCACATACAGTATATTCAACAAAATCTGGAATGGAAAACTACATTTTTACTTTTTGACTTTATTTTTTATAAAAAAAAAAAATTATTGACATTTTTACAAATCCTACACATTTACAAAAGTACCTTGTGTGGCCAGTTCATTTGTATTAGTAATAAACCACCATAATTAACTTAATATATATATAACTTGCAATTCATTGCGTTTCTCATGATCTCAGGTAAAATAAAAGTCTGTTAATAAAAACACGTTTCTAATTCTGATAAATCCAGCATTAGTTATTAATCACTTGGTAATTCAAGATCGACGGATTTAATGTACCTCGAAATAGTTCTCAACTCAAATAAATAACAATAATAATAAAACAGCACAACAATCATTTAGCTCTTAATGAATTACTGGCTTGTGATTTAGCTCATAATGAGCCTGCATGCTATAACACAAGCTCAGCCTTGGCAAACAGCACTGTTGTAACTGGAAGTGGTTTGTCAATGGATGCATGGCTGCTGCTTTGCTTGTAGCATTCTGTATTTAGTGCCCTCCCGTAATGTCATGTCAAACATGCTTCCGTTCCGTTCAACAGCACGTATCAACGTGGCTGAATTTACGGCCTCTTTAACGACCCTGTTTCTCAAAAGAAGCTTTTTTTTTCTGGTCATACTGTCTTATCTGTAGATTTTAATGATTTGCTGGTCAGGCTTTTCACTTTTCCACGGGTATAAGTTACAGAGTATGAATGAAGGGGCAACATAGTACAGTATTTTAAGGAAATGTACCCATATGTAACCATAGATAAACAGTACAAAACTAGCTTAGAGAAAGTTTTTTCCTTGGGGTAATACTATCTATTTTCCAGGCAAACTCAAGCCTATTTAGGGCTCCTTTTGTGCTATTGAACCGCTGACACTTGATGAATGGTTATGTGAAGGACTTTGCTTCAGTTTCATAGGCTTTTTGGCTGGTGGGGGGAAAAAAAGGAGGCAAGATTATTGGACTGGTTGTCTGTTAAAGATGGCTGTAGGGAATTTTGACACTCAAATGACTGACCTACCCTGGAAATAAATCCAGGGATCATGTTTAATGTAATTTCTCCCATTTCCTCTCACCTTGCATTCAGTCTGATTGAGGCAGCATTGAAATTGTGCTGTCGAGACTTTGCAAAGATCTGTAGAGACTTGTATCCATTGCTGAAGGTGAAGCTGTATTTTATCCCTCGGCATCAAAGATGAGTGACTTTAGAAAAAGTAAAGAGAAAAAGGGCAGGTTTGCTGCAAGCTCATGCATCACCCAAAAATTTCCCTCAATCCTTCTCATTCTTGAGCAGCACATTTTCATGGCTGACAGCCTCTTTGTTTTGATTCCTGATTCTATCATTTGATACAGGAGGCATGGATGTGCTTTATCTGAGCACCATTTTGCTGACAGTGATACAAAATGACCAGACATTATCTTCGTTTCAATGGCAGTTGTATTTCACAGCTGCGGTGTTTGCCCACACCTTTATTGTTTAACATTTCTATCGTCAGGCTTAAAAAAGCATGTTCAATGGCCAGACCTGTAGCAGCACTCACAGTAGCCAAACCCCGAGGGATGAAGAGCGGTGGGTAATCCTCATAAGGCAGTTCAGGAAGAGGTGAAGTAATGCTTGCTCATGTTCAGGGCCTGGTACCATATGCTCTGGGCTTGGCATCAAAATGGAGGAATCCTCTTTTCAGGAATGTGTCACAGCACTACTTTATAAAGCTTGGATGATTCCTTTCCTTTACATGCTCAGTGTGGTCCAGTTTCCAAACATATTGATGGGAACAGAGCGGAGTTCTGGAACACATAACTGCATAATTTATATTTGTTTTATCTTGTGTTTTTCAAGTGGAACCTTCACCATCCCCCTTTCTCACACTTAAGCACCCTCCAGCATGTTTGAAAAATAGTTTTCCCCCACCAGCATTGTCTCAAGCCCAGACAAGTACATTGTGTGAGGTTTAGAAATTAACCTCTTGCATTTACAGTTTTGGCAAGAGACATCGCACACAGGATCATTCTGAGCCACTGATTCAGACTTCTGTAATGTAACGAAACCCATGTCATAACACACGTGTTTTATGGCTTTCTTATCAGTTGAGTTTGTGTGCAGACTATCTTGATGTAAGTAAACACAGCCCAAGTAATATACTTAATAAAAAGACTATTTCACCATGGACTATGGATAAGTGGTTTCAGAACTTTGCTTTTGTGAAATCTTCAGTATGTGCTAAGCTTTCCATTGAATGCATCTCTTCTCTCTTGGCATCAGGCCCAAGCAACTCATAAAAATCTCCATATAATTGATGCTCCAAACAAGCCTTTCTTAAATTGCTTGGGCGCTGCTCCAAGATGTTTATCAACTGCAGGTCAACACATACCAGTGTTAGTCTGGAGGCCCTGAGAAAGCTCGGAGAATGTTCTGCACTCGTTCATAGCATGTAAGATGTAATAATCAGCAGACAGCTTGAGTGAGACTGTTATCGGTCGTCACCGACAATGAAATGAACTTCATGTTCAAGTTATGAAGATGAAGTTATGATTAACCAGTTGTGTTTGGTACAGAATTAGAAGTCTGGGACAAGTTTAAACTCTCTGCCTACTTAAAGAACACAGATTTCGTAGTTCAAGGTGTGTAAATGATTTCTAGAAGAGTCAACAGTTGATGATTCATTAATCCAAATGATGATTTGTACGTTTCCAGGGGAGCTCAGGTAACTGAGTACTGATAGATCAATAGATCTTAAAAGCATGACAATATGCTCTTTGCTTAGGAGTTGTCCAAGAATCTTGTGTATAATCATGTTTAAACTGAAATTGGGTCTGCTTATAGTACAGAGTATGAACGCTTTAATACGAGCATAACAGTAAAGCATGTTGCAAAATTCCATGGATTCTAATGAACACAATCATGAAAGAGACCATTGGAATTCACCATGATGAGTAGAGTCTAGCTCATAGGTCACAAGTCAGTTTTCCTGTTAAACTCATTGTTAACCAGACCTAAGGCAAGAATGAAAGCTTTAAGAGAAATCTTTGAGTTTAAGTCAAAACAACAAGTCATGGTGCATTGCAACACCTAATAGTGCTTTAATTTGTGGCTTTGCAAACGTCTTTGTTACATTTCTGTGGCTCCACAAGTGAATAATACTCTTAACCTGGAAGTGCCCTGCTTAGCAATGGCAATCAATTATCTTAGTCTTCTTACCAGAAAAGATTCTGCATGCCTGGGGGACTCACCTCCGCTGGGTGGATCCCTCTTTCTGACGGAAGCTGGGAAAGAGTCCAAACGTACTGCGTGCCCCCGATCTGTACCACTCTATTGTCTCTTAAACAAACCCTTGTTCACTATGCTCGTGAAAAAGGCAGGCTATTCCTTCCTTCAGTGGAACGGTCATCACAGAGCAATCACACAGTTATTTGTCTTAATTTTTCCTTTCCTGTGACACATGAAGGACAATTATTCCATGTCAAATAAAGTCCTGAATTGCTCGCATTGCCGCCAATCGTTATCGTACCATTGTTAACTCGCATAATCTCAAGTTCCATTTCATCTCCATATTGGACTATTTTCAGCAAGTCTAATAGTTGTCCGAAGCACACACTTCATTTAATGAGGCAGAAGCGCAAAGACAGGATGATAAATGAATAGTAGTTGGCGAAACTTGTGCATATTGCTGTTAAAGGCTGAACTATGTGAAGCATGTGCACAGGCTTGATCTGGCCTGAGACAGCAGTCATCTTATTGGCTGTGATTATGATTTGCAAATGTTCTCTTCTTTTTTCAGGAAGTAAAGAGGCAGCTTTCACCTATGCTATCATCGCTGCCGGGGTTGCCCACGCTATCACGGCTGCCTGCACCCAAGGAACCCTGAGCGGTTGTGGATGCGATAAAGAAAAGCAAGGTTTCTATAACCAGGAAGAGGGCTGGAAGTGGGGTGGCTGCTCAGCAGACATCCGCTACGGCTTGAGCTTTTCCAAGATGTTTGTGGATGCACGGGAGATTAAACAAAATGCCAGGACTCTCATGAACCTCCATAACAATGAAGTGGGACGTAAGGTATGTATAAAAGAGTGACTCCATGCCCTCTCTTTTGTTTAAATGATACTTTAACAATATGGAAGATATGGAATTTTCTATACCTTGATACCTTGTATTTTTTAATGAACACGAAAAATCACTGATTGTAACTTATAGTAGATTTATGCCATATCATTTTAATCAAAGACAAACAAGGTTAAATAAAATCTGTGAAGGATAAAAAAATTCCAAGGCATAGCATACATTAGTGGGATGCCTGTTGCGAAACCATAAACAAAAGTAAAGGTCAAGTACTAACACTTTGCTTCAATATACCACTATAAATATTGGGTAATAAATTCTTTAAAATGTCGCAATATAATACTGTAATTTTAAGATGCATAGAGATAAAAAATTATTTTTATCCCTATAATTTTTGCAAAACGTAACATCTGGAGGTTGATGAGAGTAGTTTACAATAGGTGGTAGTATATCAATTAAATAATCATAGAGATCATAGGGATATAATCAAGGGAATGAGCAAATCCCATTGTATGAAATTTTTTAAATTAATTGCCTTATTAAAACGCAATTTACCTTTCCCATAGCTCATTTATTAATGCATTTCTCCCCCAAACAGGCAAAGAATATTTAAAATAAACAACACACACTAACTATTTTGCTTAATATATATTGCTTAATAACCATGGCACCGCAACACAAAATGGACAGATGATTTTCACCCAACACACAGAAAACGTTGCATCAGTGATATGCAAAGGCCATCACAGTTAAAAACCAATGGTCTAAATTAAAGAGGGCGGTCTACAGGTGTAAAATGAAGAATATACATTGATCAGCCATAACATTAACTCCACCACCAGGTGAATTGAATAACATTGATTATTAATTATATACAAGTAAATATAACTATAAACGGGATCATGGGCCCATCTACGCCTGCTGCTACAGAAAAGCTAATGCACCACATACCGCCAATGTGGTCAAGTCTGTCTATGACAGAAGGTATCAGAACACACAGTACACTACAGTCTGCTACATATTGGGCTAAGCAAGCCAAACGTTCAAGGTTATTGATCTGGCCTCCAAACTCCCCAGAGTACCGGAACAAACAAATCCGATATACGGAGACCCCACCAGCAACCCACTGCACCCACAGCATGTACCACTAACATCCCTTACCAGACACTACAGCGCACCCCCAGAGGCCCTGCAGAGACATGCCTCAAGAGGCCAGAGCCACCCTGAGAAACACATCAGGGAAACCCAACACCAAGGTGGTTTTAATGTTAATGTTTTCAATATTATGGCTGATCGTATGGCTTTGTTAGTCACTTATACTTGCCAGGGAAGTCATCACTAAATAATAATTGTAGGTGTACCAATATTTTTGAAACAGAAAAATATGCATAGCATTAAAATCTTTGAAAGCTAAAGTTATACAGATGTCCTATTTATACAGTCAAGTTCAGATTTATTGGTATCTTAAGAGGTGTTTGCATTTATTAATTTACTTCATTTCCATTAGAGATACCAGTAATTCTGAACTTGACTGTATGACTATGTATGAGCATTTATAAAGAAATAGCAGCAAGGGCTTTTAGGTGGAAATGCACTGATACACTTCATCCTGAGTAATCGCTAAATCTCCTGACTTGTGTTCCAAGAGATAGCGAAACCTCTAATGCTTCTTGAGTTTTTCCTGAGGTATTTACTGATCTTCTCATACTGAGCGATGTCACTGGCTGTTACAAAAGGCTTTTTAGGAAAATTCTCAAAAATGTATATAAATGTATTAGACTAAGCACAATGTCTTTAGGACAAGTCACACAATTATGACAAAAAATTTAACTGAGCTATAACCATACAATCGAGCAACAGATACCTTTTACCTTTCCGGGGAAACGTTCATGGTGTTCAAACAACCTTGTCAATATTTTTGTAAAGAGTTTGAGTGTAGACTGTTTCAGCACTCTGGACAGATCATCAAATCTTTCAAGGCAACATGGGGTCATAACCTTCTGGTTATGGACCCTGTCCTTTATAAATCATTGGTGATTTACTAGGTCTAATTATAAGAGCACACATTGCTCAAACGGGTGGTTTTAACAGGAAGTGATTTTCAATAATTTGATGCTGACATATTTAATAGTTTTGAAAATCAGATGTGAGTTAATTTCATAAAGATGGTCAAAGTATGAGTATGATTTAAGTACAATTTTAATTGTTACAGTGTCAGGACGAAGAAAACAAAACTTCTCACCGTAGTCTTGGAAAAGAATCTCATATGCCTTACAGGGTTGTTGTGGTTCAGAAGGTATCAGCCTGAAATAGACGCACTTCAGATTTGACATCAATATGCTTTTTGAACATGTTGTTTATCAGGAAGCAGCAGCATGATCACACTAAGCCTGAAACACATCTCAGAGAGCAGACAATTGTCAAGGAGACTCCACAAAGTCTATGAGGCAGACAGGCATTGAGGATGGAATAATAATTAAAAACCCTAGGTGAGGCTTCTTTCACAAACGGGAAAAACAGCATCATTACATAGTGGAAAAAGAGAGGTAGCATTTGCTAACCACACCAAAGACTACACTGCCTTGAACAAGCTACTCACTGATGCCAATCATTAACAGATTCCTCCATAGCTAAAAAGGCGCTCTTTTACACAGATGTTTCTTTCTTTCAGCGAAATCTTTTTCTTCAGGATTAGCAATCGTAATTTGCAGTTCTACTGAAACCCATTACTGTGTGTTCACCACATTATCGTATATCAAGAAAAGGAGGCATACTGTTATTTCTTGCTTACCACCCTCACCTTTTGAACTTACCTCTTGGGCTCAGGATACAAAGATAGTCAGAATGTGAAGTGAAGCCCACACTTGAAACCTGATTCCTGAGCTTTATCTGTGTACACTACACACAGGCAGACATCTGTAGAAGTCGCAGATTGTTGTTCAGACTGTGTTTATATCATATGCACCCCTGATTCCACCCTACTGCTTACGCAAGAGCGATTCGTACAGACGGCATCTCATACTTACTGTAGCTTGCTGAAACAATTTGTGTCAGATGTTTTGTACACAAATGAAAAGGCTTGTTAAAAGTCGACGGAGGGAACCTGTCGACACGCAGGCTATTTTCCAGCCATGCTGTGCAGGCAGGCAAGCATGAGGTGGATCAGGCTCTGGCACAGCAAGTTTAACAATCCTCGCATTCTTGAATCGGAATGTTTTTAAAAAAAACCTTTGTCTCAACCTGTTTAACTCTTCCAGAAATATGCTCTAAAACCACCACTGTAAGCACAACTGCTACAAGTAAGAAATGTGCAATTTACAATAATTTTTTGCACCAGTGTCAGGTGCTTTCTGATGATTATCATGCCAAAAGGAATAGATTGACAAATATATATATATAGTTTTAGAACTTGTCATTCTTGCAATTCTCTCTTTTAAGTATATTCCTTAGCTTTGGAAATTGTAATGTTTGTACTGAAACACTCCAGGCATCAAGCTGTCACCAGATAGACTAACCGGATCAGCCTATGAATCATCAAAGCACTTACTCTCGTAATTATCTTAGACTAAAATTATAGACCTCTGAATAAAAACTCATGGTCCTGTAAAATCCCTCAGGGTACTGAACAATCTCTGTTTTTTCCACTCCAGATCCTAGAAAAGAACATGCGCTTAGAGTGCAAGTGTCATGGAGTCTCAGGCTCATGCACAACCAAGACTTGCTGGACAACGCTCCCCAAGTTCCGCCAGCTTGGCTACATCCTCAAGGATAAGTATTACCAGGCCGTGCACGTGGAGCCGGTCCGAGCCAGCCGGAACAAACGCCCCACGTTCCTGAAGCTCAAAAAGCCCTATTCGTACCGCAAGCCCATGGACACGGACTTGGTGTACATTGAGAAGTCGCCCAATTACTGTGAGCCTGACCCAGTGACGGGCAGTGTGGGCACTCAGGGCAGGATCTGCAATAAAACAGCACAGCAGGCCAACAGCTGTGACTTGATGTGCTGCGGACGAGGCTACAACACGCACCAATACTCGCGTGTATGGCAATGCAACTGCAAGTTCCTGTGGTGCTGTTATGTCAAATGCAACACGTGCAGTGAGAGGACAGAGGTATACACATGCAAATAAAACATTACTGTTTGGAACAGAGGGGCTGTGAACTGAACGTAAATTACTAAAGGTCTGTGAACGCCTCTAAGGGAAAATAGAGGCGTCTAAGGTGGGGGTCATATGGATCCAAGGTGTTTAGAACGGAGATCCTGGAACAAGGTGCTTCAAGGTGTCTGTATGGTCGGCATGATCTTTTCATTCACCTGGAGGATAGCCAGAGGACGATGTGTGGGCGATGTATTCCGCTTTGTCTCAAAGCTGAGTGGAATGATTTGGTGGTTGGTACCAGTGGATGCCTAGAACTTTCTAAACAGTGGAGTAAGACTATTCCTGTGGTCCAGGATAGAAGGAATATATGCATGTTGCCTTTGGCTAATCTGTTCTACAGGCAATCTGGGAAACCCTTTCAGTGAGCTTATATAAAACATGGATAATTGGTTTCTCTGGACATCGTGAAAGCATACTGTATATGGACATGATATCAATGGTATTTAACATTTTATTTAGAAAAAGAAAGGCTAATATTAATTTATTTAATAATAAAACTACTGATTTTCATGTGATTGTCTTTTTTTTTTTTTTTTGCCATGCAACATTTTGTTATTGTGGACGAAGCAACTTAACCCATTTTTACACTTTTGATTCCACCTTGTACTTTAATTACCAGTCATTTTTACAGTACTCATTGTGAACAAAACAGTTGTACACCACCCTGTTGGTGATTCAATATATACTAAACATTTGTAGTACGATTCCCTCAAGTACAATCCATATATACAGTATTTATTGCAATATACACTGGAAATGCGCATCTCCTAAAACGAATTACTTCGATGATCTTAACCATCAGAAACATTCCGAACAACATGTCTTAAACCAGTGCCTAAAATATATTCTATTTCACAATAAATTATTTCGTTTTTGAGCAACCTTTTTTCCCACAAAAAAAGTGAGAAATAATAGTGAGCTGAAATCATTTGATGAAGAACCTGTACATAATAATACCTGACACATAGCCTTCTCATGAGCTCACACACACACATCTCTCCCTTGGCTCTTGTCTTTTTATTTGGCAGAGGAGTCAAGATAATGATTAACTCATTTTGGAACAGAATAGCTCGCACCCAGGAGATGCCTCCACTTGCTACTGATACGTTATGCTGAGGTCACTGATACTGTTCTTGCTATATATATCTATACTAAATATTATGTCTTTCCAATTTTGCTGCTAGTTTTTTTCCCCCCCCAAGGCCTCTGCTTGGAATCTGTATAGTGTCTGTTGAAACTAGTGCTTTTGAGTACCATGTGTGAATGTGGTTACCTGAATGAGTCGTTCATGTGCTGAATTAACAGCAGTTAACAGAATATATTTTGCAAGAGATTATTTTTATATGAGTATTTTATTTATTTTGTTATAAACTGTCCTGCTTCACAATTTTCCTAACCTCCATAATTAAGGAAATCTAAGCTAGAAACTGCATAGGGTTTATAATGTGATGTCATGGTACCTTGATCACTGGTTTGGGGTTGACTGCATCACAAGTGTCAAATGAAATGGAATAATTAGAATAACAATGTACTGCTTTTGTATCGTTATTTAACAACAGCCGTATATAGCAGTCCTGTATATAGGACTAGTAATAGATTAAAAATGAGCAAATACTCTGGTACTTAACAAGACATAAAAATATAAGAGTGAGTTTTCACCAAAGAACAGCTGAATTGGATGTGGTGCTTTATGGAAGTCCTATTTCTAATACATGACAATGAATTCAAACACTGTTTGCCAAACTGGTCATTCTGCATGCTTATACTGTCATAACAGATTTAACAAAAATGTACGTTTTGCTTTGAACAGTCTTAATAAAGTCACCTCAGCAGGTTGAAAAGTTTCTACTTGTCTTTTTAGTAATTCTCTGAAATCTAAAAAAAATAAAATAAAATCAGCAGTAAATCAGTACAATATGTAAATTTTAATGTCTATTTTTGCTTGTTATTTACTGTAAGTCTGCATTAGAAATGAAGTAAATGACTGCACAGCGAGAATTCTTCTAAGGCAAAAAAAAAAAAAAAAACAGGCTTCTAAAAAAAGAGTCATCAATGGCATGACAATCCCTCAAATTACCTAGGCGGTAACAAGTCATCAGCCACAAAACATTTGTTGCTGCTAAGTTATGGTTGGCCACTGACTCTGACAGTTTTTACTGTGATGATGATTGCGGGGCAGGGAAGGAACTGAGGAAAGTGCTGGTGTGTTAATGGTAGGGCTTGTGCAGAAGATTTAATTGATGAGCAGCACTGTGGAGGGTGTCTCAGCACTGGGTAAAAAGGGGAGCTGGAGGGCGTTTGGGGGGGGGGTGATGGGGTGATGGATTACACTGACATCTGCTTCATTCACTCCTCAGTGCCGTCGCCACAACAACGCGCCTGGCCCCCCAACAATGCTGCCCAGTCTCCCTGAGAAGTGCTCCTGCACATTAGCGAAATGTTAACTATGCAAAATCCAGCTAACTTTGGGATGCAATTTATTTTGTCTGCTCCAGCCCTCCTTTCTCTTGCCCAGGAGCAGGAGGGAGGGTAATGCAGAGAGAACTTTTCAGTTTTGAAGGATGATGTCAAGAGGAATTTCAAACTGAAAGTTTGAACAGATCTTAGCATTGCCCTTGAATAATTGGTGCAAAACACTTGCTTTAAGAATTGGCAAAAGCATCTCAATAGATGACTGCACTGAAAAGGCAGCTGGCCAAACAACCTCAGCATCAGCTCTTGGACACCATGAGCTGAATCACAATATCTTGTTTTGAAAAAGCTACTTGGGGCCCTCTCATTTTGGCTCTGACTGATCTTGTTTGTGACATTCTGAATGGCAAGCCTTTTCGAGAACTTAACACTTGTAGCTAGAAGTGTTAGAAAAACAATTATGTGGAGACAGACTCTACGTCCAGCCCCATCCATCTCGTATGCCTTCTGTGGTGTCTTGCACAATGAGGAAAATTTGCTTAAGAGGATTCCCATTGAAAGCACAGTCCCACAAATGCATGCATGCATTTATTCAGGCATTCATTCATTAGGTCCTCAACCCAGTGCTGTTTCTATCTAATCTGGACGGTATAAAGGTCTAAATATCATTTTCCCAACATATTAAAAATAAATAAATAAATAAAAAAGCTTTGGAAAAATAAGATCATTGACTTCAGCGAAATAAACCTTCAGTCCTGAAATTTCTACAATAGATACTGTAGAAGTCACCTCCTGTTCTTGCATTTGAAACAGCACGTCCTGCTTTGCCAGCACTGACGCACAGCTGTGTGTCAATGAAGTAAATTTTTACTTTTAATATTTTAATATATAAACAATAATCACCATTGATATGGGGTGTCTTAAATGAGGGTTATGGACATGTGCACACCTGGAATTTGACAGCCCGTTCTGATTTATGCTTGCGTACCTGTCTCTGTTCGTATAACTGCTGCTGGAGGCGTGATTGCATTGGGCTTATTTGGAAGATCCAAATCCTCCGAGAACCACTAATTTATTAATTTCATTCTAGGCAGAATGCTAGCTGTCCCGTACAAATTCTTGTTTTTGGAACAAAATCCTTGATCCTAGTAGTGTACCAAAACAATTTTAAGGGTGTGGAGCTTCATAATTATCAGACATATTTTCCAGAAATATTGCACAAGAGCTTAGTCACCCTAAATCTACAGGTGGGTCTCATATTTAGTCTGAACACAAATGACTCCCTCAACTGTTATGACTATTTCATGAAGATAGAACATGTTTCATAACTGTATGAAACATTATTATGGCTTGGTCACTATGAGACTTAATTAATTTGTAGACAGAGCAATAAGAAATGATGCTGCAGGATAAACATGCACAGAGGATATAGTAGGGGATTTTCAAAAGCATAATGCTTGAGTCAGATCATTTTTGTTGTTGTTGGTCTTTTCTTAGTCATGAGACATAAATCTGAACTTTATGGTTCCTATTTCTTCTTTAATGGCCAAGACATTAAATCGTCCTCTGGCATTGAAGGCAAAGGCAGTGTCTTTTCTAATAATATTGTTTGTTCAGCACAGTTTATATGCTGTCACGTAAATTACCAAAATTGCCATTTGAAGGGATTTTTTAATTACATAAGGACAATGTAATAAAGCGTTCGGATTTTATCTTTAAATTCCATACTGTAATTACAAAACTGAATTTAACAAACATCTGTGCTCAAGATGTGCACGAGGACCTTATTAAGTTTACGTTATACCATAAACTGTATTGAAAGGCTAAATTAGATTTAAAATAGGTTCAATTTGGGATTTAATATGTGGTGCACACTGGTTATGGAAAAATTTGTCAGTTTCTATCTTATGGGATTAAATCCGGTATAGAAGGGTGGTCAGACCTTAAAAATTTGGGATTACTTGTTTGGTATAATTTGTTCAACATTACTAATTACTTATCATTCATATAAACATGTAAATAATAAATGAAGGCATTTAAATTAGATGAAACTAAATTGAAATACTGAGACATCATGCAGACAGAGGTCAGGAGCTAGAGTTATTCAAATCCAACACCAGAATAAGGAACGGTGAACTCAGTAACTGACTATGGTATGGTTGTTAACGTGAGATGAGCCGGATTGGGTATTTCAGAAATTGCTGATCTCTTTTCACTTGAACAGTCTCGAGAGATTACACAGAATGGTGAGAAAAAAACACTCTACTCTAGCAGCTCTTCAATGAGGAAATACCTTGATCATGAGAAAGGTCAGAGGAGAATGACCAGATATTTTTCAAGTGGGCAAGAAGGCTACAGTTGCTCAAATAACTACTTCATAACCAGGTTGAGCAGAATAACAATAATTAAAAACAGGGATGCGGTAAAGCAGGAGATTCGCCTCATGGATAAGCACCTGGCAAATGTGAAGCAATTATGTGATGTAATCATGTCTGCATACACCAGAACCTCCAAGGAAAACAAAACAAGTAAGAATTGATGCTGCTGTGAGAGCAATGATGGTCCTACCCAATATTACTATAGGGATCTTAATAAAGTGACCTGTAATAAATAATTTCTGTGTAATGTAAAACAATCTGATAATTATAATAATAACTACATTTATACTGAAGCAGTGTAAAACTACATTATATATATATATATACAATTAGGTTGCCCATTATTATACTACGGTATGCTATGATCTACTTCTGTGTCAAACTTTAAGCCAGGAGCTCAGCAACTTTTACAGTTTGCATAAATCATCCATAGGTCCCCCAATTATCTTCTGGTTATCCCTGAACGTCTCCCTAATAAGTCGAGGCACATAACCAGTTACTGCCTCATGGTGTTGCCTTCCTTTGACCAGACAAATGCAAACTTGTGTGTCTGACAGAGTGTACTGTATGACTCCTGAGTAACATTGCAATTTTTCTAATATGAGAGAGGGTATAGTGGTCTCTAATGCTGATGTCACCTTCACCATCAACTGAAACAAACTCACTGTCTTACTCATTCTCTATACCACATATCCTGTATAGGGTCGTGGGAAGCCTGGAGCCTATCCCAGGGTGCTTGGGGGATGAGGCAGAGTACACCCTGGATGGCGCACAAATCCACTGCAGAGCAAACAGGCACACAGTATGAGCAATTTTCTAAAAATTACAATTTGCCTAATTTGCATGTCTTTAGAATGTGGAAGACAAGCTAAGTACCCAGAGGAAACCCACCCAGCACAGTGAGAACTTGGAAATTCCATGCACAGATAAGAGGTTTTTAAAAATTGTCTTACCACTGACAGAGAAGGCTAGTATCCTTTATTAAATACAGTTAAATCTTGAATTTCAAAATTCGTTCCGGAAGCATGCTTGTATATCAAAGCACTCATATATCAAAGCAAATTTCCCCATGAGATTTCACAATGTGATAGTAAACAGTAAACGCATCCATGGATGTTGACTATACGAATGACACAAACACTGAGACTGAGCATAGGAGAGGATTAGCCACAATCCCACAGAGTGAGAGAGACGTGAACCATTGGCTCAGTTGTGATCATGTGACGCTCGGCAGACAAAGCGCTTGTGTAGTACTCATATATTAACACCTTGCTCATTTATTAAGTTAATATTTATTTTTACAATTTGCTCATCTTCCAAAACACTTGCAGATCAAGTTAAGTGCAATCCAAGGTTCAACTGCACATAATTCAAATACCAAACAGCCAAGTCTTGCCAGAAAGTTTAATATGACACCTGTTTAAAGCCTACAGGTACACATCTGGATTGGGATTCTGTGGGATGCAAAAAAAAAAAAAAAAAAAGTCACATAAGTGTATTTAATTCACTAATGCATTTTATATACTGTAGGTGTGAGTGCTCAGATGGTTTAACATAGAAGACTGCATAGTACCAAATGAATACCTTAAGGTTTCGACATTTTATTATTTTTTAAACAAGTTAACAACACAAGGTCTTTGAGGTCCCCAAAGTATGTCTTTAATGCAGTAAACCAGGGGAGTATATCATCTTATATAAGGTCACATTAGGAGGAAAAATCTAATTGGCTTGTTTAAGCTCTCGCCAATACAAAAAAGACAAAAAGCAGGAAATGTTTTATATTCTTTTTATTATTTTTTTATGGTTTACACATACATAAAATCCTTTTGAAAATTATTTTTTCACTGGGCTAGCCTATAGATTACACCTACAGATAATAGTTTATGCACTAGTATAATTTATTTCTCATTTAATAATTTAAAGAAATGCAATTTTGATAAACTAAAAAGCAATTGGCATGTACTAAAAGCATGTACTAAAGTTCCTTTCAATACACCTAACAATGCTTGACTTTATAGTATATATTTGTGGAAGAGTAATGACGAAATAATGCTTAAGAGAATTAATTCCTCTTTGATTCCTTTCAAGGTTTCTTCCTCCAATTATTGGAAATTTGCCATCATCTCTACCATCTCCCCTGGCTTGTCATCAGGGATACATCTAAATCTATATCTGGATTCCTGCTAAACTGCATTGTGCCAATGTCTGTTGTTAAAATGGCTTTATAAATATTTTTATTTTAATTGAAAGTGAATTGATGGGTTATCACAATACATATTGAGATTAATTAGGTTATTTTTGTTTATTGCCCATTATTATATTCATTAAATGGTGAGACTTTTTATTTTAGGCTTCTTTGATTTACAATATTACTTTTCTTGTGTATAAAGATGCTGCACAGTACTGTATACTGTATATTGTAACATCAGTTTAAGCAAAATAAACCTTTATTTATCTTGTTTAATTGCTATTGTGTTTTACAAAATGTTAACAAAATTCACTTCTTTAAACATACTGTAACTTGCTTAATAAAAATCTAAAGACATAATTATATGGAGAATGATCCATTTTAGAGAGTTACCTTAATAGATTTCTTGGATTAAGTATTGACAGTAAGTTCCAAGAAACAATAAGACAATAAGACAAAAAATCACATATTAATATGAATTTACCCCAAATAATTAAAAATATAGGCATTATTGGTAAAGTAAAGACATACGCTCAATTATGGCCCTAATCTATTGTTTCCCCTTACAGAAATAGTTACAGCAATATAGCTTGGGTGAGTACTCACTACAAAGAATTTATAAACTTTAAAAAAGATTTTTTCGAATTTTATGTTGAGTAGAATATAAATATCACACAAAAGCCTTTATTTGAAAAATCTGATATTCTAAATGTTGTCCAAATTTGTTTTCTTAATGTCATGTTTTGTTTATTGTGCAAATTAAACTAACATATTATCATTTATTCTGTTTTTAGTAAATGCTTCTTTGTTTAATTTAAATTTTACATTAGAGCTCACAAAGTAGCACATTAAGTAGCACATTTATTAAATACCTCACTGGTCTCTCAGCCCTCCTGCTATATAATCTTTGTAAAAAAAAAAAAAAAAAAAAACTCACTTAGCACACATTCCAGAATTTTTATTATACAGTAATGACAACCACAGCCTTTGTGATGCAACTTAGGAGGTCCACACGCCCCTCCATGACTGACAATAAAGCAGATCCTTTTGGTAACTTAAGGAAATGTCAGATCTCCATTGGCTCTACTTCCTCATAGGTGGCATCTGTCTAAAATTCCACTTTGTATAGATTTTTTCCATCACATGCACCAGATTGCAACCTGAATCC